>JANITX010170423.1:0-12803 GCA_027564395.1 Erythroxylum ulei
TTGCTTTACACATAACTAATTGCCAATAATTTCTCATTTAATAGTCCTAGCTTACAGAAAGGTTCGGGGTCCAACAGACATTATCTCAGACTGGCCTCCACAGTCAAAACCTTACCCACCGAAATCTTACTTCGACAGTCCTCACTCCCAAGACTCACCGATGACTCCTTTGTTCCTCCGATTCACGCGGTTAATTCTGGTAGTTCTCTGTAAACTCGACCGAAAAGCCTAACACTACAAAGACGTGTTCGTATCTTATCTCTTCTTAGTCAATAATATCCAACACGTGGCATCAAATATCCGTTCATCGAATCTTGTATCCATACTCGGTGGCGATTGGGTCACGAAGCACGAAGCTAAGGTGAGACAGTTAGTAGGGAACTACGAACATTTAGCTTGGGCCCCACTGTTTGAAATACTAACAGGGAAGTCAACGACTGTGATAACAGCGGAGGAGGCCAAGGACATGTTTAAGAGATTTAATCCAAGTTTTGAGGAAGTGTACCAGAAACAGAGTTCCTGCGTTATTCCGGACCTGAAGCTTCGGGACGAGTTAATGGTATCTATATCGACGAAGCTAACGTCGCAGTATCGCGAGTTGTATCAGAAACATAGAAGTGTGAGTATATTTGTCAAATATGCTCCTGACGAAATAGAGAATTACTTGTCGAATTTCTTTTCCGGGACGATGTTTGGGGGAGATTCCCCGTCGTTGTCTCACCGGCGCCATGGACGAACATAGAGACCTTGCTTTTTGCTCTCTTTTTTTGTGAATACTAAATTATAAATGAGAGATTTGGTTCTTTTGCGAACTATAAATAGCATGTTTAAAGTGAAAGATTGTATCTTACCAAAATAAGCAAAAGAATTGAATGGTCAAATTTTAGGTAAGATTAGAACTCCTCAAAGATCTTTTGTATACCATACATTTAACTGATTATTGTTAAATATAAATATGTAAACAACAAGACTAACTAGTGAAGTTAAAGTTGTCTATACGATTAGTCCAAAGTGTTAATTGTTAAAAGTAAGAATATGTTAGTCACTATTGTTGTAGTGCGAGAAAGTTCTAGTTCGAGATAAGGTGGCGCGTTTTCAGTTTGATTCATCTTCATCTTCATCTTTCTTGGTTAGCCCTTTACAGTAGCGATAGACTCTGGAATTTGTGTTGGTGTCTATTACGTTTTACAGTGGCCATAGAGCCCCTCGATCTCGAGGGTACCCAGCCGAAACAGAGCCAAACGAGAAAACGAGACAAAGGTGTGCAAGCTCCCCAACGTTGTCACAGAATCTCCCATAGCTGTCGTATAAAGCCGCAGTAGCAGGGCATAACGTTGAGCACGGTGGGGGGACGTCATGCACTGGCCAGCCGACGACACAATAGCGATACAAGAGGGAGATATAATGAACCTCACAAGCGAACAGGGAAACAACATCAAAATTTCTCAATCATTTAAGGAAAAACTCGACCATCAGTGGACGAAGGCGGTGGTGGTGAAGCTCCTGGGTCAAAAGAAAGGGTGCCAGGCGTTGAGCAATTGCCTGAGGGTGCTGTGGAAACCTCGCGGACCCATCAAAATCGTTGATCTGGAGCACAAGTTTTACCTGGTACATTTCTTGGAAGAAGTCGACTACTACCATGCCTTAACTGATGGACCTTGGCTAATCTACGACCAAGCGCTGGCAGTCCAACGATGGATGCCTTCCTTTCGTCTGAAGCAGGGGAGGATCACGTGAACCGTCACTTGGATCCGCCTCTTAGACTTACCGATAGTTCGCTATCATCCTGGTATCCTCACAGAATTAGGGAATCTGGTAGGACAAATGGTAAAGATCAACGAGGTTACACTTCAAGCACATAGAGGCCGGTATGCCAAAATAGCAGTGGATATAGATCTTACCTAACCCTTGAAAACCATGGTGGAGCTGAACGGAGAATTAATCCCTGTTATGTATGAGGGCCTCTCGCAACTCTGTTACTCTTGCGGGAAGGTTGGCCATTCGACAGCTAGTTGTCTGCAACGAAACCAAGCTCCTTCCTACACCCCAGTCCCGCACGCAGGTAACACATCGGCGGAGAAGACTACAACAGCGCCTGGGGAGTTGTCAATTTCCATGCCTGAAGGAGGAAATCTGGGAATTCTTACCGCCAATGTCCAATCGCCGGGAAGCTCCAGCTATAGCCCATGGATGTATGTTCAGAGGAAGCAACGTCCCCTACCAAAATGACTACAACAAGCCCCTCTGCACTCCAAATCACATCAGCCACTCTTGGGAAAAAGCACATAACCACGTCCACGAACAGGCTCCAGATTTAATGCTCTGACTAAAAATGGATTGATGGAGACCATGGAGCAATTATCTGATGAAGTAGCTCCCAGAAACCTCTTAAATGAAGCAGGCCACTGTCTCCCTATTAAGGCAATTATTGGGCTCAATAAGGCCTTTAATGAAGGACATATTTCTAAGGCCCAAGGGCCTAGCCCACCTGCCAGGAAAGGGACCAAAGGCCCACGAGGAAGCCCTAAGATTCTTCATAAGGGTTAAAGCTCCCGAGGAACTCCTCTCCCGACCGCCAGCGTAGGAAGCGACACACAAATCCAAATTCAGCCTACCTCTTTGGTCAAGAACACAGCATTTGTTATCCCCTCACATACGGAAATGATCTGTGATCAACAGGTGCTAGGGGATCAGGCGGTGGAGATGGAAGAACCAATACAACAGATGGATGGGGTTGAGAAACTGCAAACTCTTCCCCAGCTAGGGGACACTATCGACCCACCGTCCGCTGAACCCCCCGATATAGAAGGGTCGACCAATCTTCTTGTAGTCCTTACCCCGGATGCGAATCAAGTAGAGCTTAATTTGCAGCAAATGCAAACTGAACGTCAGGACGCTCCTATGTGAGGTACCGAATCTAGTTAACCTTTTTATGTCAATTTTAATTTGGAATTGCCAAAGAGCAGGGGGATTAGATTCCAGTCCATCTTGCAGATACATTAGCCACTATAATATCGGTATTCTTGTTTTACTGGAAACCAGAATTAATGGGACTCGGGTGCAAGACGTGATTAGGAATTTAGGCTTTATTTTTTTTTTCGAGTTGAAGCGGTTGAATTTGCATACTCTGGAAGGGAAATTTTCACCTATCCATAGTTTTAGCCCACAGGTAATTTATCCGTACCACGGTACATTACAAGGATTTCTAGTTTGATTTTACCGCGGTTTATGTTAGCCCTCAGCCCTCCTCTCAAAATCATCTCTAGTCAGTTCTAGAATGGATAGGTAGATCTCAAACTCGACCCTGGCTGGTAGGTGGGGATTTTAATGCTAAACTGGAATTAGCAGACAAGCGAGGGGGAGTTAACGCCATGAGGGTCGTGAACAAAAATTTTCTGGAGTGGGTCCAAGCTTGTAGCCTTCACGATCTGGGTTATGCTGGCTCAAGGTTTTCGTGGCAGCTCGGCATGGTTCAAGCTATATTGGACTGGGTATTTGCGTCGACATCATGGATGCTTTCCTTCCCTCAAGTGGTCAATCATCATCTGTCCTTCCTAGGTTCTGATCAGTGGTTCATGTGATCAATTTTCTTCATTTACCTTCTAGTCAATCGAGGCTCTCGGGATTTCGGTTTCTGAATGCCTGGCTCTCACACCCGGGCTTTGACGAGTTGGTAGCTAAACATTGGCTTTCGGAAGAAGACACGATGAGTCAATCGTTAGCTAAATTTTCTCAACGCCTCACTTAATGGAATCGATCAGAGTTTGGCAATATTTTCTATCGCAAGAAAAGGCTGCTCGCCAGACTTCAGGGCATCCAGAAAGCAATTAACGAAGACAATTTTGATTCCTTAACAGCTTTGGAGGATCAGTTATGTGGGGAACTTATCTAAGTTTTGAGTGAGGAAGAATTATATTGGCATTAGAAAGGTCGGTGTGAATGGATTTCAAAGGGGGATCGGAGCACCAAATATTACCATACCCTCACCATGGCTAAAAATAAGAAAATGAAGATTGAGAGTCTCAAGGACTTTCAGGGGGACATAGTTTCTGTTCTGAGGCATCTGTGTCAATTAGCCCACGACTACTTTGCCAATCTGTTTACAAGCAACGAAGTCAATCCAGCCCTGATCAGGACTACAGGAGCCTTCCCGCAATTGCTTGACCACACTCTGCGGGATTTAGCCACTCCCACTCAGGACAATGAGATCAAACAAACGGTTTTTGATATGAATCCGAGTAAAGCGCCGAGGGTGGATAGGTTTAATGCTCTTTTCTTTCAGAAGCAATGGGAGAGGGTTGGTCCTAAAGTGACGGAATACATCAAGTCGTTGTTCGGACAGGCACGTTGGGACAGGGACTTAAACCAAACACTCCTTGTTCTCATCCCTAAAAATCCTTCCCTAACGCGTATTGATCAGTTTCGCCCGATAAGCCTCTGTAATGTCCTCTACAAAATTCTCTCTAAATTCCTTGTGAACAGACTTAAACCCCACTTAGACCGTCTTGTGAGGAAGAATCAATGTAGTTTTATTCTAGGCTGGTAAATCACTGATAACATCATTATTGGCCAAGAAGTTATCCATTCGATGAGACGTAAGACACGGTGGAAGGGCTTTTTGGCGATCAAAATGGATTTAGAAAAAGTTTACGACTGCCTTCGTTGGGAATTTATCCACAACACGCTTGAGGATATTGGTCTTCCAGATCCCCTAATCAGGGTCATCATGCAGTGCGTTACGAAAGTGACCACACAGGTGGTTTGGCAGGGCTCGCTCTCGGATACTATTAACCCCTCCATATCTTTTTATCCTTTGCATGGAATGTCTAGGACATATTATACGCAGAGAAGTGGGTCATGGATGATGGAAACCGATACAATTGAGCCCTACAGGGCCCCAGTTTTCCCACTTTTCTTTGCAAATGATCTCCTCATGTTTTCTGAAGCTACGGATTCCTAGGCTCAAGTGATCGCTCAAACGTTTGAGGAGTTTTGTACGGCGTCCAAACAAAAGGTCAACACAGAAAAAACTAAGATTTTATTTTCCAAGAAGGTTAAATCGGACACTGTGCGTTGGACCAGTCAAGCCCACAAATAACCTAGGCAAATACCTAGGCGTTCCCTTGCTTCATGAGCAAACTAGGCAGAACACCTATCAGCACATTCTGGATAACGCTCAAAAGAAACTTACCAGGTAATGAGCTCGATTGCTGTCTGTGACACCCTAATACCCCCTGGGAGGATATATGGATGCTACACAAGATAGTACAAACAAACCAAAACATTTCGCGAAAGAATAGCATTCAACAATAAACATTCATACGAAACACTTTATACATGCATTTCCAGAATCTAAACCAACATGCATTATATATCATACTTTCAGAAACTAGCCTGAATTAAGGTTTTTACAAACCTTGAAACAAAAATTCAGGAGTCGCAAACATCACATACAAGTCCAAAAACAAACTCAAAAATACATTTTGAGCAAAACAAAAGTCAAACTTTTTTGGCCATTGCGGTTGACTTGTCCCAGTCTCTACATCCTTCTCTCTGAACCTACACGGGGCAAATCCACCGTGCTAAGCATATAGCTTAGTGAGTAATAACTAAACTATGTTTAACCACAATTGCTACTGAAACATGTTACACAAAAGCATCTCAACATACAGAATTTCAGAACAGAATATCATTTATGAATGAAAACCCTTCGCATGCCAAAGTCAGTCATATTCAACAGCAGAACAGAACATACAGAAATACGGAACTGATTTTCAAAATTAGGTTGATAACCCATCAGATCAAAATATTTTTTATTCTTATCAAAGCTTATCGGAGATCAAAACACAACACGTGTTAGACTGTAAATCTATAAACATAAGCGGGTTACGGGACTTATACAAAAGACACCGAAGTGCCATTATTAGAAGACACCAAAGTGCCATTAACATAAGACACCGAAGTGCCATTATCAGAAGACACTGAAGTGCCAATAACAGAAGACACCGAAGTGCCAATAATAGAAGACACCGAAGTGCCATTAATAGAACATACTGAAGTGCCAGTAACAGAAGACACCGAAGTGCCATTAATAGAAGACACCGAAGTGCCATTATCAGAATACACCGAAGTGCCAATAACATAAGACACCGAAGTGCCATTAACAGAAGACACCAAAGTGCCATTATCAAAAGACACCGAAGTGCCAAAACCCAAAAGACACCGAAGTGCCATTAACAGAAGACACCGAAGTTCCACAGAAGCAGCTGCAGAACCTTCTAGGCATGCCTATTTTAATTAAATAGAGACTGGTGGATAATAAATTGTGAATAATTGGTAAAAATCGAGAATCAGTGGCTTGCCTAGGATAGGCTACATTTGATGGCCTTAGATGGATAGGTTGAGTTTCTATAGGTGAGTGGTGGCTAGGTATCTGTCTGTGGAGCAGATACTAGGGCATCTTGAGTCCCGAGGATGTCCTGTGTCAATGACTAGGCACCGAAGTGGTATCAGGGTATCTTGAGTCCCTAGAATATCTTGTGTCAATGGCTAGGTGCTGGAGTAGTATCGAGGTATTGAGAGAGATTGAGAAATTGAGGTGCCTTGTGCTGATATTTATATATTTAATTACGTTTCCACTTTTGAGAGATATGTTGATGAGATGAGCCGACAGACCATTGGATGTACGCATACTAGGTTAAGTTGGGCCTAGAAAATTCAGTTAAATATTGGAATAAAACATAAATGGCAATTATAATTAATATCTGTGTAAATAATAATTTGGTAAAATTTTTGAGATGTTTGTTAATTGTTTGGATTAGACTAAGTGTTGTTGTGTATATACGTATTATATGTATTATTTAATCAGTTGACTAAGTTTTACAATTATTTATGGAGTTACTGATTTTAAGGGTAAGGTTAGTTATCTTTACTAAGTAGGCAGTTCACCCCTTGCTATTTTATTTTTTTAGGAGATCGAGTAATTACTGATAACCCCAGAGTACAAGACAAACCAAGTGGAGTCTAGGTGGGCCAATAAATTACTTGTGTAAAGTTTTTGGAATGTATCTTTTTTAATGTGACAGCTTCGGTAGTTGTGTTATGTATAATACTTTTGTATCTGGCAAACAATCCTCTCTTTTGGAACTAATAAAGAATTTGATGATTAATGATATGTTTTAGGAAATATTTGGTTAATTATGGTTTATGAATTTTTGAAAGCGTCACATTGGGTGGTATCAGAGAGGGTTTACGTTTCTAGGGATGTATTGAGTAAAAAAAACTAATGATGTGTTCTTATCTCTTTTAGGATGGCTTCAGGAGAGGATAATGTTGGCCCTGAGTCACATGAGGAATTGGGGAGTTTGATCCATGCTTCGAATGTGTCGAACCAGGGGGATGCCCAAGCAAATAGGATAGGAGGAGAGGTGCCAATGCCACCACAGATGATGTAGTTCTTTCAGATGATGCAGCAGGCTATTACTGCAGCTCTTGCCTGAGGTGATTCGGGGGGTAGATTGAAACTATGTGCGGATCTATAAGATGGATGTAGTAGAATTTTGAGGTACTAAAGATCTTGAGGAGGCTGAGGCATGGTAGGAGCAAACAAAGATAACTTTAAATTGTTTGGAGTGTACATCAGAAAGAACGTTGTAGTACATTGTTTTCTTTTTCCAGGGCAATTCACTAACTTGGTGGAAGTCAATGAAGAGATCCTATGAGCCCCGAGAATATATCGGGATCGAAAGAAGATGGAGCTCATGAGTTTGGTTTAGACAAAGGAGATATTAGTGGCTGATTATGAGGCTCGCTTTGTGACCTTGTCTAAGTATGCATTGGAGGTCGTGGCAAATCCCAAAGACAAATGTTACAAATTTAAGCAAGGTCTGAGGGCAGATATTCATTTGGGATTGGGAGCTGCTACTTCTAACTTCAAGAAGTTGCTAAAGACTACATTTAGAGTGGAGGATGTAATAGAACAAGGTATAAAGAAGAGAGAGTTAAAGAGCCGATCAGAGAGTCATCATGGATAGGGGAGTCGGTTTGTTAAGAGGGGAGTTACTCATTCATAGTCTAGTGGTACTGGGGGATCTAGGAGAGTCGATGCCTCATCTAGCAGGCATGGTAGTTTCTATCCTTCATGTGGAGGAACTAGTAGGGATTTAGGATAGCATAGCACTGCTAGTGCACCATTAGTTGGATCTGACAAAGGGACTAGTCAGAGGTTTAAAGGATCTTTTAATAGAGGAGTTAGAGGGTATCCGAGTTGTGCCACCTGCGGGATATTTCATAGAGGACCATGTTGGAGGCATTCTGGGATCAATCAAGCATGTTATATTTGTGGAGAGTGGGGGCATTTATAGAGGAGTTGTTCGGCAGTAGGGAGGAGTCCAGGAGTAAGGGTAGTGGAGACAATACATGGTTAGAGTGGTGCCTTTAGTTCGGGCAGAGGTTCAGGTAGAACTGGTATTAGAGGTGGTGGTAGAGGAGTTAGATATGGATCAGCATTGGGTACAAGTACTGGTAGGACATCCTCAGCTCAGAGCCAAACTCAAGCGAGGATATACCATATGACGAGGGAGGAGGCACCTGTAGCCAATGATGTTATTTCTAGTATGATTTCATTATTTGATATTAACGCTTATGTATTAGTAGACCTAGGATCTACACACTCTTACATTTTTTAGAGTTTGCCTCTAGAGTTTTGGGGGAGGTTAGTCCTTTAGGATATGACCTAAGAGTGTCATTGCTAGTAGGAGACTATGTGGTAGTAAATAAAGTAAGAACAGATATGCTAGTGAGGATTAGCGGAGTGGAACTACCAGCTGACTTGATAGTGATGGATTTAAGAGATTTTGATGTGATTCTCAAAATGAATTGGTTGGGATAACATCGAGCTATAATAGATTGTTATGTAAAGGAGGTGATGATAGAGTCTTCGGGTAACTCGAAAGTGATATTTGTGGGAGATTGTAGAGCGGTTCTAGTATGTGTGATCTCAGCTGTGACTGTTAGACGGTTGATATTGGATGGATGTGAGGCATATTTGGATCATATTATAAATATGAGGGAGGTGAGTCTTGAGTTAGAGGATATTCCTATGGTAAGGGAATTTCCAAACATATTCTTAGAAGATTTACCAAGTTTACCGCCTCAACGAGAGATAAATTTCGCCATTAAGATTATGCCTGGAGTGGCTCTGATTTCCATTGCACCTTACAGGATGGCTACTGTTGAGTTAAATGAGTCGAAAAGGCAGTAAGAAGAGTTGTTAGAAAAGGGTTTTATTAGACTAAGCACATCACCATGGAGAGCTCCAGTGTTATTTGTGAAAAAAAGGATAGCAGTATGAGACTATGCATGGATTACCGATAATTAAACAGGGTGACTGTGAAGAATAAGTATCCGTTGGCGAAGATAGATGATCTTTTGGATCAGTTGAGGGGAGCCGTTATATTTTCCAAGATTGACTTGAGATCAAAATATTGGCAGTTGAGGATAGTTGAGTCAAGTATTCCCAAGACAGGTTTTTGTACTCGGTATGGCCATTATGAGTCCCTAGTGATGCCTTTTGACTTGGCTAATGCACTAGCTGCATTTATGGCATTGATGAATAGGACTTTTCAGAAGTATTTGGATCAGTTTGTGATAATGTTCATTGATGATATATGGTGTATTCAAGGAGTAAAGAGGAGCATGAGCAACATTTAAGGATTGTGTTACGGATTCTAAGGGAGAGGCAACTGTCTATAAAATGGAGTAAATGTGAGTTTTGGATGGAGCGAGTAGTTTTCCTTGGACAAGTGGTGCCTCGAGAGGGAGTGATGCCTGATCCTGCTAAGGTAAAGATAATTATGGAGTGGGAACTGCTTAGAAATATATCAGAGATAAGGAGTTTTTTGGGACTTGCTGGGTATTATCGGAGATTTGTAAAGGGATTTTCAATAATAACTAGTCTGTTAACCAAACTATTGAAGAAAGGTGTTTAGTTTGAGTGGACCGATCAGTGTCAGGAGAGTTTTGAGGAGCAAAAGTTGAGATTAACTTCCAGCCCAATTTTGGTGCTACCAACGGGTGGTGGAGGTTTTGAGGCATATACTGGTGCTTCGAGGATAGGTTTAGGATGTGTACTAATGCAACATAGAAAGGTGATAGCTTATGCCTCTTGTCAGTGAAGATCACATGAGTTGAATTATCCCACCCATGATCTGGAGTTAACGGTGATTATACATGCTCTTAAGATTTGGAGACATTATTTGTATGGAGAGATATTCCAAATCCTTACAAATCACAAAAGCCTCAAAAATATTTTAACTCAGAGAGAGTTAAACTTAAGGCAGGGAAGATGAATTGAGCTGCTGAAGAATTATGATTGTAAAATTGATTACCATCTGAGGAAGGCAAATGTAAGGGCAGACGCTTTGAGTAGGAAAAGCTCTAGCATAATGGCTAGTTTGAGTGGACATAGTATGATGCCATTAGTGGAGTTGAGGGTATTGGACGTGAAATTGGACATTGATTATTTGAGTGGTTTATTGGCGACGTTACAGGACCAACCAGATTTGGGAGATAAGATCAGAGAGGCATAAGTTCGGGATTCTTATCTGATGCGGATGAGGGAGAGAGTGCCACAGAATAGGGGGACTAACTTTTCAGTAAAAGCAGATAGAGCGTTGGTGATTGGGAGGCGAGCTTGTGTACTAGATGTAGATGGATTACGAGAGGAGATTTTGAAGGAAGCTCATAATGAAGAAAGATGTAGCAGAGTTTGTGTCAAGGTGTTTGACTTGTTAGTAGGTTCAGGTAGAGCTTTAGGCCCCGGTGAGAAAATTAAGATCCTTAGTCATTCCGTCATGGAAATGAGAAATTTTTTTGATGGATTTCGTAGTAGTGTTACCGAGAACCAGACGTAGACATGACTCAATTTGTGTGATTGTAGATAGGCTGACTAAATCAGCTCATTTCTTACCTATGCTATAGACAAACTCATTGGACAAGCTTGCCAAGTTGTATGTTGGTGAGATTGTGAGATTACACAAGGTTCCAGTGTCAATTGTATCATATCGAGATCCACAGTTTACTTTAGGATTTTGGAGGAATTTACAAACAGCTTTGGAGACTAGGTTGAATTTGAGTACTGCATTTCACCCTCAGTTTGATGGACAATCGGAGCATACGATTTAGACATTGAAGGATATGATGAGAGCTTGTGTGTTGAACATTGAGCGTGATTGGGATATATATTTATCTTTTATGGAGTTTGCATATAACAATAGTTATCACTATAGTATCGGTATGGCACTATTTGAGGCATTATATGGCAGGCAGTGTAGAGATCTGATATGTTAGGATATAGAGGGAGCCAAATTATTAGAGGGGTCGAAGTTGGTTCAAGAGATGATGGAGAAAATAAAGGTGGTAAGGCAATGCTTGAAGACAGCTCATAATCAGAAAAAGAAATATGTTGATCAACATCGTCAGGAGATGGAGTACAATGTTGGAGATATGGTATTTCTTTTGGGTATCACTTTGGAGGGGAATTATGAGGTTTGGAAAGAGAGGGAAGTTGAATTCGAAATATATTGGGCCATATGAAATTGTACAGTGTATGGGGCCGTTAGCTTACAGATTAGCATTACCACCAGAATTATCACAAATTCATGATGTGTTCCATATGTCAATGGTTCATCAAATTTTGCTCAATCACATAACACTCAATATGCTCCATGCTTGATCATTTAAAGATGCAATGCACAACAAACGGTCCGAGGGTTCTATGAAACAGAATGAGGAAATCGAGGTTTTCCCCATGAACAGAATGAGTCTATTTCGGAGCTCATATTCCACAAGCGGGCAGCCGGGAGAAGCCTCTTATCAACGTGCACGTGACAAACAGAATGGTTCCACTCTCGGCCAAACAGAGTCTTAAGAGCAACTCTCGCCCAAACAGAGTCACTCTCGCCCAAACAGAGTCACTCTCGCCCAAACACAATACTTTTATAAGGAGAAGCCTCTTATCAACGTTCAAAATACTTAAGAGCACACTCCCTATACCTATCGAAGGCAAATTCGTTCATCAGAGGAGTCAAAAATAGATCAGACGATAAGATGTCATTTTTGAGACGAAGTGACATCACCAGACGATACAAGGTTGGGAAAAGTGCCATAACTTTCCCTATAGATATTGGATTAAGGTGTTCTTTATATGGCTAGAAAGAAGAATTCAAGATCTATAACTTGCATGAAGACCTCGAAGCAAGATTCGGCCTCTAAAAGGGTTAAACATAGGGCAGGGAAACAAAACAGTCAAACTAAGACGAACATGATGTCATACTAAGATGGAAAACTAAGACGAAACTGACGTCACTAAGAAGAGGACGACGTCATACTAAGATGGAAAACTAAGACGAAGAACTAAGACGAAGCTGACGTCACTAAGAAGAAGATGACGTCATACTAAGACGCAAAACTAAGACAAAGTTGACGTCACTAAGATGAAGATGACGTCATACTAAGACAAAGAACTAAGACGAAGCTGACGTCGCTAAGACGATGATGACGTCATACTAAGACTGAAGCAATCGAAAGGGCATAACTTTCAGCTCAGATGTCCAAAATTTTCATACTATATACCGTTGGAAAGATAAAAGAAAGATATACAACTTTCCAGAAGGCAACTTTGCCAAAATATATTTATAACAATCCCAATTTTGCCCCTAAAGTCCAAAGATGAATTTTCCATTCAACACTACTACACCAATTTCTTAACTTCATTTCAGATCACTATCATCTGAAAAGAAAAA
>JANITX010170453.1:0-12802 GCA_027564395.1 Erythroxylum ulei
ATATATAAGTGAGATGTTATGAAAAAAAAAGATAGGAAATTGTGAAGAATGAGAATTAGTTTTAAGGAATGAATTAAATGAGTAGAGATTAGAGAGTTCAATGAAATAATGTTGGTAGACGAATTGTTATGAAATGATGTTGCATTAGAGGAAGTGAAATTAGGACAATTAAGAATGAAGGTAAGGTTAGGATAGATGTAAGGGTTTTTCGGTGTGATTTTTGTCAACTTCGCTGCGGCAAAGCCAAGACTTTTGCCATGGCGTAATTGTCTGAGAGGTCTTCTTTTGTTTAATTTGATGACTTCGCTGTGGCGAAGCCAAAATTTTGCGCCGACGAACTTCACCCAAAGGGTATTTGGAAATTTTTTGTATGGTTTCGCCGTGGCGAAACATATGCTTGCCGTTGCGAACCTGCCGTCACTCCCGGAGAAATTTGAGAGGTACAATATGATTGAGGACATAATCACAAGAATGGATTGTCATTTATCAATTAATCAAATGGGAAAATTTTGGGATGGTACCAGAGAATGACGATGAACTAATGATGACTAATGAGGATTCATTGAAAAACCCTGCAATAAACCAATAATGGTTAAAGAGATTTCATTGGAATTCGCCCACGTTTTTATGACGAACAAGAGTTGGACTCTAGAAACGGGGCCTAACAATGGCTTACCATATATGGAGTGGGTGATTAAACGTTGAAATTTAGATTGGTTAAAATGTATGCTAAAGGAAATTTACATTTATAAAGATGATTTATATGCTTATTTATTGCTTATATGTGTATAGTATGATTATACAAGTGTGATTTTGATACCCATCTAATCTTGGTAAGTTATGACTTGCATGTATGAATGCAAATACAGATTTTATGATTTCAAATGAATATCGTATGATTTATCAAGATATGAATTATGAAATTAGCAAATGGTTAAAAGGAAAATGCTACAATGCTTGCTTTATTGTCTTAGTGGTGGATAGAAGGCATGCCTATGGGGTTACAGCACAGCCTGCTACAGTTTGACACCACTAGTGTCTTCATTTCAAGACTATAGTATCTCCATTGTTCAATACCTTCGAGTATTTATAGTTCGATGCCTTCGGGTATCCACGATTTGATATATTTGGATATCCACAACTTCTGTTATCCACAACCATAGGAATATGCAGGCTTAACACAGAAAGGAAATTAAACAATTATAAATAAGAGATACAACATGACAATATGAATAATTTGTACTTATGAGCTTTGAAAATCAATATTTCGCTTATAAATGTGAATTTACAGCATATGGTTGAAGCATATTTGCATTATGTACTTTGTTTAATTATGACATCATTGTTTACATGAGTTTATGATATTCATGAATGTGTGTGTGATTGGTGGACGATTGATATGAGTGGTCATCCAAACTATGCGTTTCCCCACTAAGCTTTCAAGCTTACCACAAGTGTTAATCCGTGTAGGTCCAAGTAATAGAAGTAAGGCACTTGAATCATCTGCAGGGACTAAGGCCAACTGTTAGAAGTAAAAGTACCTTTGTATGTGTCTTTTGATTAAACAATGGTTGTATATGAAATGAAGGAAATTATAGTTTCTTAACAGTTTGTAATTAACAATTTAAGTTGTGTGTAATATCTCTTTTGGATTACCATATAAATGTAATGATGTAATACTACTTTTAAATGATAATGTTAAGGGATATTAAATTTTATAATATGTATATGTACAACATTGAATAGAAAAATGAGTGATGACTAATAGTTGTAGATTGCATCATGTTTTAGTGGGTAATTTGGTGCATGTTTAGTTGTTAATTTGATTATTTAATATGTGTTTAGGTTAGAATTGTGTTAGTTCATTAAATATTTGTGCTTTACATGCTTTATGGGTTAGAGTATGCTTTTAAGCTTCAATATTGTGTATTTAAGGTGCCTTGATGAGTTTGCCACTATTTCATGGTCAATATTGAAGAATGGAGGAGTTTTGGAGGAAACGTGAGCCATAATATTGGCCCACGATCATGGCATGTAGGCCACAATTGTGATAGAAGCACCAAGATTGGCCCACGATCAAGGCCTGCATGCTAAGATCGTGACAAAGAGCTTACTCAAAGGCCACGAAAGTGTCATATAGGCCACGATCGTGGCCAGCATTGGGATACACACGGGGACATTTCCAAACTCAAGTTTTCAAGGGACTTTTCAATCTTTTCGGACCCTGAAAAGACCCCAGGTTACCCTAAATAGAAAAAACCTTAGGCCTTCCTTACACAAATTAGAAAGGCAGTAGCCACTATACAGATTTTTCTCTCAACTATTCACGGAAAGTCACAAGCTTCTAAGGCAAAAGGTGGGAATCGGGACTGATAATCAAAAGCTTCCATCAAGCTTCCATTTTCCATATTTTCAGATAAAAAGGGAAGAAAGCTACCATCGTATTTGTTTTATTTTCAGTATGTTTTGTATTCTGGAGAATATGGATATGGTTGAACTTGTTTCTATTATAAGTGGCTAAATTTATTGTAGAGATTACTTTTAAACTACTTATTGAACTCCTACTTTGTTGATTGAATGAATGAATGCTTTTGATAAATGTTGTGCTTAAACCTTACAATATATTGAGAACTTGAGTTGGGTAAATTGTGTAGGGCTGTACAATGAGAGTTGGCACCCTATAGACCTACATTTATCAAATTAATTGATTAGTTAGAGAGAGATCTTGACTAATTAGTTGATTACCCATAGGATAACTTCATAACTAGTTAAATTGGTGGACTAATTTTGTAGATTGAGAGATTGCATAGTCAATTCCATTTAATTTGGTTAGGGACATTTGAGTACACCTTGAGAGAGGGTGATTGAAACATTAGGACATCTTAGGTGAGGTATAATTAAATCAACAAGGTAGGAGGGAGACAAGATAGGGAAAAAGTGATCTTTAATCTTTAATCTTGATATGAAAGTTTCTACACTTTTGTTACATTATTTGTTCATTGCTAGTTTGTTTGATTTAGTTTATTTTTTAGTTTTTATTATTTTAATTTGAGTCTTAAACAAAGGACAACTTGAATTAAGTGGTGCCTAAGCACAATTGCTGTGGGACGATATCCGTTTTTTACTACAAGTAACGACCCGTATACTTGCAGTTTTTAGCGTAAAACAAGTAGTTTGTTTTTGCAATCAATAAGTTTTTGGCATTGTTGCTAGGGATTGTTTTGTTTAGCATCTTGTTTAGTTTGGGTGACTTTGATTTAAGAGTGTTTGATACTCTTCCTTGCATATTTGCAGGTGTATGAACTCAAGGAGCATGAGAAGGTCTAATGAGTTTAGCAAAGAAGAGTTTTCAGATATTACAAGGCACGAAAGAGAGTTAATAAGAGGTAGACGTCAAGACAGAATACAAAGGAATATGGCAAAAGAAGGAGAGCAAGGAGGAGCTTAGAGGATATTGATGGACTTTATGAGGCCAGGTTTCAGTCCTCAAGGAGTTGTAAGGCTTGCAGTTTAAGCCAATAACTTTGAGATCAAGCTTGCACTCCTCAACATATTTCAAAGCAATGTGCAGTTTTATGGGTTGTCAAAAAAAGATCCTAACGCCCATCTTGCTAACTTCTTGGAGATCTATGACACCTTCAGGTTTAATGGGATGTCTGATGATGCCATAAGGTTAAAATTGTTTCCTTTTACCTTGAGGAATCAGGCAAAAGTATGGTATAACTCACTCAGTTCAAGACAAATCACTACTTGGGAGCAGCTAGCCTAAGCTTTCCTGGCTAAGTACTAACCCTTGACTAAGACAACAAGAGTCATCAAGGAGATCACAGAATTTCAATAAAGTGATGGGGAGTTGTTGTCTAAAGCCTAGGAGAGATTTAAGGAATTATAAAGGAGCTGTCCCCACCACAACCTTCCGAGGGAGTTCTTTTTGCAAACATTCTACAATGGTGTGAATCAGAGCATAAGGGGAACCATAGATGCAGTTGTAGGAGGGTCTTTGATGAGGAAAACTATTGATGCAGCTCATGACCTTTTAGAAGAGTTGGCAAGCAACAACTGCATGTGGTCAAATGAAAGGAGTAGAAAAGGGTCCAAAGAGCAAAAAGGGATGATTTTAATTGACTCAGTGACAACCTTGCAAGCACAAATTACCGCCCTTACTAAGCAGTTGAGTAACATACGAGGAGCTTCTTCATCCACAGTCAAGGCCATGAAATTACAATGTGAGTTATATGGGTAAGACAACCATGGCATAGCTATTGCTTCTTGCTGGGAGCCAATGGTATAGAACAAGTAAATTACTTGGGCTGGTGGCAAAGAGGTAACGATCCATACTCTAACACTTACAATCCTAGGTGGAAAAACCACCCAAATTTTTTGTGGAATACTAACAATGCAGGTGGCCAAGTGAGAGCACAAAGACCTCCCAGATTTTAGCAAGACTGACTTGGATCTTTGGAGAGCAAAATGGACAAGTTAATGGACGTATTGAGTTCAAAATTCTCAGGCCAAGAGGAAGGTCAAAGAAGATAAGAAGAGAATAAAGGCAAAGTTTGACCAGATTGTGAAGAACCACGTTTCATCCATCCACAACTTGGAAGTACAAGTAGGTCAACTTGCTAATACTTTGTCTTCTAGGAATGCAAAAAGCTTACCAAGCAACACCGAGGCCAATCTAAAGGAACAACTTAAGGGGATCACACTTAGGAGTGGCAAGTAATTGGAGGAGCCAAGTGTGCAAAATGATTGCCAATAAAAGGAGAAATGTAAAGACAAAGAGATAGAAGAAGAGAAGGTATAAGAGAAAGAAGAAGAGAAGCCATATGTGCCACCACCAACCTACAAGTCTAAGATTCCATATCTGCAGAGGGTGAGACAACATCAAGTAGACACTCAATTCTCAAAATTCTTGGAGAAGATGAAGAAGCTTTAGATTAATTTATCTTTGGTGAAGGCATTGGAGTATATGCCTAAGTATGTGAAGTTTCTCAAGGATATCGAAGCATAAATGCACTTGAGAGGACAATTAGACGGTGACCTTATATAACACCCATATATCCCCTGGGAGGATATACAGATGCCACACAAAACAGTATTGGAACAATCCAAAACATGCTAAAGCATTTACAGAAACTCAAGTAACATACATTTCATTTCATAGGTTGAGTCATATTCAGAACATAATATACACATGGTACTTATCACATACAAGCCCTAAATCTAAATCCAACCTATATTAAGGTTACAACAAACCATCAATCAAAATACAAATTCTAATATGTCTCATTACATTAAATGCAAATCAAAATCAAACTAAACATTTCCAAAACAAAACATAATCTCCTTAGCCACTGCGGTTGTCTTTGTCCCAGTCTTTAAACCTTCTTATCAGAACTTACACGAAGGCAAAGCCACCGTTCTAAGCATAAAACTTAGTGGGGAAATAACTATACAAGATATAAATTGGCGGCTGTTTCTAACAATTGTCTAACATTCACATAAACAAAATCAGATCACATCTTATACAATCTTTAATTGTTCATATTAAAGAACAATCCAATATTATATGCATCAGAACAGAATATAACATGTAAAAAAAAGATATACTTTCTTCAGAACAAAACTACAAGTATCCGAACATAATACCACAATATCATAACAGAACTTTAAAGTACCATAACAGAACTTGATTGTGTCAGAACATCACTTGATTATATCATAACAAAATTTAGTTATATCAGAACCAAACTTAGCTTATATTAGAATTGAGTATATATCAGAACACAAAACAAGTTAGCCTATGAATCCTTTTAACAAAAGTGGGTAACGGGATCAGAACAGAAGATACCATGATTGGTATTTAAAACAGAAGAGACTTATATCTCTAAATCATGAGACACCGTAGTGTTGATAATCAGGGAACACCATAGTGTCAATAATCAGGGGACATCTTAGTGTCAAGTTACAGGAGTAGCTGCAAACCCTTCTAGGCATGCCTATTTACTCACGATAGTTTTAAAAACAAAACATTTTAGATTTCATATTCACATATAAATGATATAGTGCATAACATATGTCTTTATTCCATTTTCTCAAATTGAAAATATTCATTAACATTTGATCAAACTTAACATCCTTATAAACATAAACATTTGCAATAATGTACCAATAAATACATTATGTATTTACACATTACATATAACTACACAAATTCCCAATTCATACACAATCATATTCAATTCACATCATATAAATCCTTTGAAACACATTTGTATTCATAAGGACACATTCATCCTTGAACAAACCATACATTTCAACATTAGACACATTATTTGTTACCCACAAATTCCTTAAGTAATTACCTCAATTGACAATCCATAACTAAATTAACTATTACTCAATTAATCTAACATCATCTAGGTTCATTTTCAACCTCAATTAAGTCCAATCAAACCATTATTAAGTACCTTAACCTTATATAGTCCAACAATTGTCTAAAACCAACATTTTCTCCTTCCTAAGTACTTTCCACGACCATAGGAATAAGCCTTATAAATCCCACAATCGTGGGATGAGTGGACCTCATTTTGCTTCCAAAATTTACTCCTTCATACTCCATCCAATACAACTTCACTACAGTCCATCAATTTCACTTCATTTCTACCTTATTCATGCTTTAATACCTCATCAAATTCATGTCCTAACCAATTTAAAAATCATTCATTAGACAACTCACAAATCATTATCTTACATACATCAAAACCAAAACAAAATTTGCAAAACAAGGTTCATTTTCCAGCACTCAATTATAAAAATCATAACTCATATTTCATGCCAATTCAGTTATCATAAAACTTGTATTAATACATGCTATAAAGTTTAGAATTCCCTTACATAATTAACTTCAAGTTCCTTCTTCAAAGAACCAAGTAATCCAGCCCTTCATGCAACCAACACACTTCCAAAATCAAGGTAGATGTAGGTTAATCTTGACACTAAGATGATAACAACATAGAAGGTAGTATAAAGTAGTTTTCTTGATGCAATATCATGCAAGGGTTCTTAAGCGTTGATGAACCAAAATCAAGCAAAAACTCCAGTAGTTGAGAGGAAGTGAGAGGTTTTGATGGTGAGGAGCAAAGTGAAGGATGAGTTACAACAGAAATCAGCTAATGTATAAGGCCATGCCATGTGTAAGATGAGTGTCCTTACTCTAGGGACACTTATCACACAAAGACACAAACCACATGTGGTTCAATGGAATAACCCACATGTCATACATAGAAATGAGCCACTTATCCTCTATTTAAGCTACCAAATGTCACACTTATATTAAGCCATTTGCCACTTAATCAATGTTGCCAAATGTCATTCAATTATACTGCCATTTTTCCCTTATTTACTTATGCCAAATGTCACTAAATGAATAGGCTTTAGTCATGCAAATTTCCATGTACCAACTTATCTTGCCACTTGACAATTTTCCTAGTCCAATTGTACAGTTCATTCATCAATTCTCCAATGGTAACAATTAATTTCAAGTTACTAATTATGGTCCATCAAACTAAAATTCAAGACATATACAAATCGCAATCATATCACAATTTCAACTCTTATCACATTTACTTTCATGAACATGTAACATTTCAACTAGGGTATAATTTGGGGCCTCTTTCTTTGCTAGTTTATAAATTTCTCTATTACTAACTCTCTCCACCTCTCTGGTGCTATCCACTAAAGCTTTGTAGGTAGTCTTCTTGAACTTAACTCTTTCTTGAACATCTTCATTTCACCTCCAAGAGTCCCTCTTACTACCCCTCATCCTTTTAGAAGCACCCAAGGTCTCTAAAGTTGTATTCCTTATAAAAGTTGCAACTCTTTCCCACATCTGGTTAGCATCTCTTACCAAATTCCATTCTTTTCCATAAATTACTCTATCCCTAAATTGTTTCACCATATCCCCTTTCAAATTCCACCTTCTAGTTTTGATACACCTCTTATGACTTCTTTTCTTCTTCTAACCCTTAATAAAAGACCCAAAACTAGCAATCTATTTTGAGTTGACACATAAGCACTAGGTATCACCTTATAATTCTTACATCTAGATTTATCACTTTGCCTTATGAGGAAGTAGTTAGTTTGAGTCTTCGTGGCTCTGTTCTTAAAAATCACCAAGTGCTCATCATTTTTCTTAAAAGAAGATTTGCCCATCACCAACTCAAACGCTACCATAAAATCCAACAAAGTGGTCTTGCTAACATTCCTTTCACCATACTCGAAAACTGTATGAGTTATTGAGTAACCATTTGAGGTTGCTCCTATATGACTATTAAAGTCTCCTCCTAGAATAAGTCCCTCGTTAGGAGGCATTTTTTGAATCACCTCATCTAGCTCTTCCAAACAACGCTTAAGTTGTTCATCTAACCCTACTTGAGGTGCATAAGCACACATAACATTTATAATGGAACCCTTCACTACAATCTTTAAAGATATAATCTTATCATTAGTCCTTTTTACCCCCACAACATATTGTATGAGTTTCTTAGCAACCAAGATAACTACCCAATTATGTTGTCTTAATCCCCTTAAATACCAAAAGTTTAAACCTATTAATCACTTTTACTTTAGCCCCCATCCACCTTGTCTCCTAAATGCTTACTATATGAATCTTATACTTGTCTAAAGTCTCCATTAATTCTAAAGACTTTCCCATAAGGTTCATAATGTTCCAAGAACCTATTCGTAATTTGTCAACATCTTTTCTTCTTCTACACTCAAAATTCATCGAAGGACTAACCCATATACTCTCATCAGAGCTCAAAGCCACCACTCTTGCCCTAAAACCCAAAACAAGCTAAAGAAGACACGCCTAGTAGGCCCCTAAACAACTCTAATAATAATTAAGGAAGAGAAGCCAAAGAAGCTTTAATGCTAAATCACAAAAACGGGGTTGCAATAAACTGGTGTAGAAATCGCCAAAACCCCTAATTACATGACAATCTAAATTAAACAATCCAAAATCAAACCACTAATGACAACTAGATAACTGCAAAAAGCTAAAGCATGAAACTGAATCGTTAAAAATAATTAGTTAGTCATATGTAGCTCTAACAGAGGAAAAAAATTTAAGATACTAATTAGTCAGAGGAAGAAAAATAACCAAATTGATCTTATAAGATATGTTATAGATGCCATATGAGGAAATAAACAACACTAGAAAACAAATAACAATATTAAGAAGGAAGAAAGAAAATATTCATAGGAGATAAGTAAATAGCAAAAGTCACACCAACCAAAATTTGAAATCTTCTTACTTTTTGTCAAAAATGGAAACAGACTTCTAATCAATAATATCAAAGTGAAAAATATAATGTTGAATCCAAAATGTGCATCTTGTGTCTAATTTTTATTGATTTTGCTTTGCTAGCTTTTATATTTTGATTTTGGTTACAAATTCCTTTGTTTTAATCCAAATTTGAATGAAATGAGATATGTGGTTAATTTTGTGAAGGTCTCAGGCAAAACAAAGAAAAAGGGCAAAAGACTGTGTGACCTTTAGTCACGCCCTAACACACATTGTCATGGGCTTGACAAAGGGTGAAGTTCATAACACGTAGTGTCATGGGCGTGACAATGTCACTCACCACCATGACAAATTTGTCTCTACCGTGCATATTCTAATATCATAAGTGTCACGCATGCAGGAGGACAGGGATTAAAAACCTAGACTCTCTCTATAAATAGGAAGTTTATAAAAAGAAAAGAGGAGTCGATGGAGCAAGAATAGAAAAGAGAGAGGCGGAACAAAGAAGAAAAAAGAGCACAAAGAGCTGTTGGAGTGAGAAAGAGAGAAAAATAGCAAAAAGGTGGTAAGAATAGAATAGAGGCAGAAAGCCAGAGCTAAAGCTGAAGCCTGAGAGAAAAATAGCAAAGAGGTGGTAAGAATAGAATAGAGGCAGAAAGCCAGAGCTAAAGCTGAAGCCTAGTCGATGTGTAAGATCAGAAGACAACAAAGCAGTCAGTGAGCAACCATTGTTCTGGGTGAGAATAGAACAGAGATAGAAAGTGAGAGCAGATGTCCAACTCTTCCTTATCCAAAGTTCTTCATTCTTATTTCATCTTCTGTTGCTATTGAACTTATTCCATCTTCTTTTTATTTACTCTGTTTATCGCTTTTATATTTCTCCATTTACTATTAAGCATGGGTTTGAAGTTTATGAACATGATGAACTATTTGTATACCATGATGGGCTTATTGCTTATTCTTGAGAATTAATGGAACTGATTTAGTTAATGATTCATTATTGAGTTACTATTTTATTGTCTTCTTATTTCCTACAGTTTCTGAGCTTATTGGATGTAATAGTTTGGCCAAAATTTACATTATTTTGATATTAAACAAAGAATCGAGAGAAGAAGTTTAATATTAGAACAAAAAACTATAGACGCTTAAGTTATGAATTAGAAATATATTAAGTGAGTAATTATTAGTTGGGTTTACATAATAGATTTGGATAATAGACTTATCGAATATGAAAGTTAGATTTAGTTTATTATTTGAATTGATTTTAAAACCTAATTGTTAATTTTATCAAGACAATAATCTAATCAATTTGCCTTGGCCATATATAGGAGATTAAATTAGTGAAGTTAATTTCTTAAGAGTTCATCACATCGATTGATAAAATCTTTCTTTGCTTACAATTAAATTAGTTTTCTAGTTCGTTTATTTTTTTTATTTTCTTTAAATCCTTTTGTCAACAAATTGGGTTAGAATGTTTAAGACTACATTTGTTTTTATTTTTATTCAAAGTTAATTTAGTGAACCAATTTTACCTCTTTGAGAGACAACCCTATGTATTCAACTACAATTACCTCATATACTTGTAAGTGAGATAGCCTAGGTTTTTAAAACTTATTTTGGTACAACAAATATATAAGAAGGAATTAGAAGACAAACCTTGCTCGAAGCCCACATCCACTTCAAAATTGTATACTAATCATCGATATAATTGATAATCAATTTATACTATAATGTTAATTGTTGAAGCTATTTCTTATCTCTCTTTAGTCATAGTTATCAAAAAGAACTTCAGTTTAGTTAACCTTAACAACTAAGTCACACACATAAGATTTAGCTTAGTAATTGCTTTTAGAATTAAATAGATCAATGGAACAAAAAAACACAAGCACAAGTTATTGCTTTTAATTTAATATAAGAATTGTAATAAAACAATCCATTAAACCATTATTAATTTACATATAAGAGGGATTAAACAGTTAGTTGAAGATTGTACCAAATAATAAACCAATAAACCTCCTAGTAATTAAGTGATATAATCATAGAAGATAAACATAGAAGAATATCTTATATTCACATGTAAATTTAACCATAAGAACAAATCGTTTCTCACCACTTAATACATCCTAAAGGTTCAATTTCCTTCAACCAAGAGAAGAAGTTTAGTCACATATGGCCATAGATGAGAAAAGAGAGAGAAAGAGGGACGGGAAGAGAGATGGCCATCTCCACCTAAACCTAGCAAAACCTAATAAGGGAACTAACTCAAAATTTAACTTATAATTTTAAAAACCTATAAAGAGGGAATATTCAGTTTTCATAGTGAACATATTTAGGAACACGATCAAGTCCTAGGTCATGTATTACGTTGCTTTTCCAATATCTTTTTTGCAAGGAGGACATGGGCTTTAACATGCTCGTGTCCTAGGTTATATGTCAAATTGTATCTCTTTGTAATGCCACATTAACTTTAACCCAACCATAAGAGGTTGTGTCTTCTATACTAATATTCTAATGTTGAACATGCCCTAACATATAAACTTGTGCCATATTGTCTTCCTCCTTGTCATATGTTTTTATCTAGAGACGAACATGCCCTAGCATTTATTTATGTGCTAGGTTATGTTTAATCAAAATTCATCAAAACTCAAAATATAAGAGTTTTGGGGCTCTTCTTAATATTTCCATAACACCTTAAATCATCTTAATTATGGATGAGCAAGTTACACCTAATTTAAATAGCATTGTAAAAACTGTTCGTAATTGTCAAATGTCTTCATTTTGTCCTTAACACCTCCATTTGCATGCTAAATAAAAATACAAGAATAATAAGCATTATGTATAAAATAAGTGTAAATGACTAAATATTAATATAGGAAAAATGACAATTTGGAAGCTTATCACCTTTCCTTGCACTTATACATATATTTTTTGGAATAAATTTATATTTTTTAGGTGTAAGCAATATCATACCAAGAACTTGTAGTCATTTTATGTTGATAGCATCCCTAATGCCATTGGTTGAGGAGGGTCCATTAAATCATATTCCCAGATAAAGTTAAAGATGTGATATAAAGATGCATTTACCATAGGCAACTTAACTTCTCTTCCTCTGGGTCTATACTCTTCCTTTGATTTTATTCCTAACTCTATTTCATTTAGTAGTTTTATTATTTTTCTCGACAGGAAAAAATATATTGAATAAGACCCGAAAAAGGGAACTACAAGATACATATCAAGTAGGCTTACAAGCATGATTTATTGTAGAAACTTTTTGACTCTACTTCAATATAGTTTGATCAGTTCCTCTTAAGAGCCTTTTTGGCTACAACTGTTGGCCCCTGAATTTTTTTAAATTGACTAAGCATGATTAGAAGTTTTTGGGGTCTTGACAGATTAATTTGTGTTCAAAAATTAAATTACATGTTAATGTTAATGGGGTCATGAGGCATAAGTGATTAATTGAAGGGTTAGAAGTGATAAATGCTTAAGGGGTAG
>JANITX010170559.1:0-12783 GCA_027564395.1 Erythroxylum ulei
TTTTGACAAGATTAATAAACTTAGATACAATGCACCATCATTAATTAATTGTTTATTTATTTTCTTTTCTTAGTTACAGAAAAAACTAATTGTTTAATTTAACAAATATAATGTACAAAATAAAAATTATTCTATAAATTAATAACCCCGTATAAGATAATAATTTTTCAGGTTCCAAAAATATTTATTTATAGAGGTTTTACTGTAATTCTAACTAAATTTGTTTAATATATAAAAGACTCAAAATTTTTTAGAAGAAAAAAGTTCTTATGACCACTCTAGTTTATCTAGACTAAATTACTTAACAAGTAATAAGATAAAAATTGATATATGAATTACTACTTAAACATCAAGTAAGTTGTACCACATTAAGTCTATTCTGAAGTGGTTCGCAACATATATAAATTCCACTACAAGAAATAAAGGGATTACTGGCGGTATAAACTGTTGCTAAATCAAGGTATTTCGTCGGTAATAATATTTGCCAACGGAATTATGAGAGGTTGAGGACTTTTGACTGTCTGTGTTATGCTACAAACATTGCTCCGAAAAAGGATAAACTTGAGGCAAGAGCACAGAAATGTGTACTGGTGGGTTTTGCTTCAGGACAGAAAGCTTACAAAGTGTATAACTTGGAAACTCGTGTGATGTTTAGTTCGAGGGATGTGGTCTTTTATGAGAAGATATTTCCCTTTGCTGAAACAGAACATAGTAACCACGATGCTACTAATGTTTCAGATTCAGTTTTGAGTTTGCAGGATGTTGATTATGTTAACTTGGAAATACATCAATCTGCTGACATTATTGATTGTGCAGAGGAGGCTGAGGCTGAGGCTGAGGCTAGACATATTCCTGACATTTCAGCCGATTTGGCTGACAACCATGCAGTCCATGCAGAACATGAACCAGAGATAACATATGAGTTCATTGAAAATTTACATACGGATGTCATGCCTAAACAACAACTCCGATTAAGTTCAAGGCAGAGGAGACTACCAATATGGATGCAAGATTATGTCCATTGCAGCACTTCTGATTCTGGTTATGGTATTTCTCCAACCTATGCTGCTTTTATGGCTAATATTAACAGATTTGTGGAACCACAATCCTACAATCAGGCTGTCCAGTACCCGGAGTGGGTCGAGGCTATGAATATGGAGTTCTCAGCTCTTGAACAAAATCAGACATGAGAGATAACTAAGCTACCAAAATGGAAGAAAGCTATCGGATCAAAATGGGTTTACAAGGTCAAATTTAATTCCGATGGAATTGTCGAAAGGTGTAAAGCTAGATTGGTGGCGAAGGGGTATAATCAAATAGCTGGAGTTGATTTCTTTGACAGTTTTTCACTTGTTGCTAAGTTAGTCACCATACGAACATTTCTTGCTTTAGAAACTATGAAAAACTAGTATGTTCATCAGTTAGATATCAACAATGCATTCTTGTATGGATATCTAAAGGAGGAGGTTTACTTAGCTCCACCCGAAGGTTACACAAAAGCTGCGAATGGCAAAGTGTGTCGATTAAAGAGGTCTTTGTATGGGTTGAAACAAGCCTCTAGTGAATGGAATTCAAAGTTTACTACTCAGATTTTGCAGTATGGATTCTCTCAGTCAGTGAATGATCATTGTTTGTTTACTAAGGAAAGTAAAGGAGGATTTATGGCTCTCTTGGTTTATATTGATGAAGTGTTGGTTGGAGGAACTTGTGAAGCCAACATCATTGCAGTGAAGACATTTTTACACTCTATCTTTACCATTAAAGATCTAGGTAATGATAAGTATTTCCTAGGTATTGAAATTAATCGGACTCCTACAAGTACTTTTATTTCTCAGCAGAAGTATTTGATGGATATTCTTGCTGATTGTGTTGTTGACTCTATCACTGCTGTAACTCCATTGCCTCGCAATCATAAGTTCGATGAAGCAAGTGAGTTGTTTCCAGATGTCGACAAATACCGGAGGCTAGTTGGGCGATTGTTGTACCTGAATATGACTAGGCCGGACATCACTTTTAGTGTGCAGCAACTCAGTCAGTTTGTGGCTTCTCCAACACGAGCTCATTGGGAAGGGGCCTTGCATGTCTTGCAGTTTCTTGCTGGGACTACCGACACAGGATTGTTCTACCGCAGCGATAGTAGTTTGCAGATGACAGGATACTGTGATAGTGATTGGGCATCGTGTCCAATTTCTAGAAAATCTGTGAGTGGCTATTGTGTCTTTTTGGGAAGTTCCTTGATCAGCTGGAAAAGTAAGAAACAAAATACCGTGTCACGGTCTAGTTGTGAGGCGGAATATTGACGTATGGGTACTGCTGTGTGTGAACTTCATTTATCTGCTCAAGGATTTCCAGATCACCATTCCACTTTCGATTGATCTCTAGTGTGATAACCAATCTGCTCTGCATATTACAGCCAACCCAGTTTTTCATGAGCGGACTAAGCACTTAGAGATTGATTGCCATTTTGTGCGCCAAAAATTTAAGGAAGGTTTTGTTAATCCTAGATATGTTTCAACGCATAAGCAAGTTGCTGATGTTTTTACTAAATCCTTAGTAGCTCCTCAGTTCAATCACATTAGTGTCAAGTTGGGTTGCTTCGTCATCCATCCCCAACTTGAGGGAGGTGTGTTACCGATAGTTAGTTAACTGTAGTTAAATGTGCATCTGTTCATTATACCGAGAGTTAGTTGTACAGTTAGTAAAATATCATTGTTAGGCATTGTAGGTTTTATAGATACTTTTGTATATAAAACCTAATAGCTGAGTTAATAAAGATTATTCAATTTTTCCCCTTTTCTCTTGCGGTTACCTAATTGTACAAAGGTTCTTAGCCTAACTACTTTTTTCTAACTCAAACTCTTTAATTTTTCTTTCCTCTAATAGTATTCGTATAATAAAGAAAAAGAGCTCTTAACTTATAAAGATGGTTAGATATCAACGTTAATTTCTTTATTTATCATTTTATCGTAAAAGACCAATATTTGTTAAATTAAATTCTAAATTATGATTAAAATTTAATCATAATATCATCAAATATCTTATATTTAGTTCTTGAATGAGGTCTAGCACCATATTATACCTTTTAACTTAACCTATTTATACATAATTATAACATATAAGGAAAAAGGTATATTTTAATGCTAATGTTTCCACTAAAATATTGGTCAAATTTAGTTTGGAGCATTCAAAAAGAATCCTAATATTTTACAACTATTACAAGTTAAACCTAGATTAATAAAAAAAGGTTGGAGATATGTCAATTAAGTACTGTATTCATGCTAACATGATACTTTTTTAATTTTTGTTTTTAAGAGAGACTCAAAATGCCATATAGAAGCCACTTTTTAATTATAATTATATTAACTCCAAATAACCAAAATTTTATAAAATCCCTAAATTCCATCACCTAATTTGAGATCCCCAAATTCATGTCTTTGCAGTATACATAATCTGAAATCCTTTTTCTTTCTCTTTCTGTTGAAAGAAGAAATATTTCTTGTCCTTAATTAAATAATGATAAAGTTAAACACAAATTCTTTAGTTCAGATCTTTTGGGTAAAAAAGAAAGTGCGATTTATGATTATTCGGAACTTAATCGAATCATATGTACTGGTTATTGTAATTGCATATATCCTGCCATTCCCCATGAGAATTCTGTTTTATTGGCAAAGAGGCGAAGAAATAGATTTATTATCCCCCTCCAATTGATTCAAGAACGAGAGAAAGAACTAATGCCCTGCTCCGGTATTTTTCAAGGGTGAATTCTCCTCTTTCTTGGAAAGTGAAGTCTCTTCATTCCTCAAAGTTTTAGGTTCTTCTTTCTTTGCATCTGGGAATTCTATTATTCTTGGGAATTGTTCGATTCCCATTTTTGATATCAAAAGTCCACAATTCCATATAAAAGCCACTATGTCTTTTTCATTAAATTTATATTTATAATCATATTAACTCCAAATAACCTAAAATTTATAAAATCTCTAAATTTCCTCATCCAATTTGAGATTCCAAAATTCATGTCTTTGTAGGATACTTAATCTAAAATCCCTTTTTTCAGGGGAATTTTCTTTTTTTAGATAGTGAAGTCTCTTCGTTTCTCAAAGTTTTATTCAAATTGGGATGTCCTAGATCTAATATGTTTCTTGGTAGGAGTACCATGAAACTCAAAATTATGAGTGTATTCAATACTTCCCAATAAAAGTGGAATTGGTCTATGGTTGAGTCACTAACTTGTAAATAGGAACTTCTAGTTATACCTCGTGAAAACAGACTTCTTTTGTGAAAGAAATTATTCCCTTTCTTTTACTTGAAAACAAAATTTTGTCAAGTAAGCAAAAATGTCATGTTTGCAGGAGTCTATATATCACATATAAGTATATGTATGTATGTATGTATGTATGTATGTATGTATGTATGTATGTATGTATGTATGTATGTATGTATTCTTTCTTTGAAATCTAGGGCTTTTTTTTGTAATTATTCAATACCTATGTTTGATTTCAAAGGTGTTAAGGATAATGTTAAGCTCAAATAGAGTAATTTTAAAAGATTTTTGAAATATAATTGGCTCCTATAAGAAAGGCCTACACTCATCAAGAAATCTTATGTTGTGATATTTTTGTAAGTCGTATAAAGAGGAACAAAGTTTTTGAATTAAACATTTTTTTTATATCTTGAAGCATTTCCTTACCATTTGTTAGAACCAATTGATGCTTCTGATATCTATGAAATTTTATGTTATACTATTAATTTTAATAACTCTTGAGAAGTGATGTTTCTTAATATGATTTGGAAACGCCAACTAGAATTTTAATATTTAACTAACTAATTTTTATATCATTTATCCTACTTCAAATGCTCTCCCTCTCTCTTTCACACACAAATGCACTCTCATTTACATCAATTGCAACCAATAGTCCAAAAAAATCATATGGATAGTAGAGGCAAGAAATGGTGTTGATTTTCTAAAAGTCTTGTGGAAGGTAGAGGTAAGGTTTTTTAGCTTAAAATTAATATGTATTGATTTTAAATCTTACCTTTACTTAGTGACAATGCTTGTCTTTTTGTAGTTTTAAATCTAATGTATTAAGTTTGGTTTTGAAAATATATTTTTTAACATCAAATTTTCACTATTTGATTAGATAAATTCATTTTCCTAAGCCATGGTGTTTTTAGCTTTACATATAACAAATTGCAAAATTGTTCTCGTATAAACATCAATATTTGAGATGAGCCTAAAGCATGCACCTCATCAAGGACCTTCCTAAATTAGGTCTGGCTAAAACGGTTTAGCAATTTTTTTATAAGGTGAGCCTTAAATTCTCATATGTGAACATGAAACAAAAATATTGATATGTGTTATTATGGTCATGGTTGACTTTTGTTAGGCTTAAGATGAAGGGGCTATACATATAAAACAAATTGTTGTTATCCTTATAAATTGATTAGTAAATTTAGTATGAATGTTACTATGTTTTCTATTAACTTAAAGGATGTGAAGCAGATGATAGAAAATATTCTCATCATTGTCATAAGAAAACATGATTACAAGGATATCTTATACTATAATGTCTAACCAAAACTAGAAAGGAAAGTTAGATAATTACAAACCAAAAAGGAAAATCTCCCTTTATTCCTAAAATCTCTCCTATCATAATTACATAATATTACAAAATACTTTATTTTACAATAATCCCCCTCAAGTTGGAGTATGTACATCGTAATACCCAACTTTCATAATAAGAATCAAAACTAATGTTATGATCGCACATATATCATGGCAATATTTCGAGCTTGAAGTTGATCTCACCTATAATGATAACCAATTTCAATGTGTAGAGTTCTCTCATAAAAAATTAGGCTTGTAGCTATGTTAATAGCTACTTGACTATCACAACGTAAATTCATAAGCCCATCATGAGCTTTTTTTAAAGATGCTAATAATTATTTCAACCAAACTAGCTTATTAGTGGCTGCAGCCATTGTATGATAATCGAACTTAGCTGAGGATTATGACGTTCCTAGAGTTTAGTAACTACCCAAGCATGATAAAATATCTTGTTACAGATCATCTCGTAATTAGACATCCTAGCCAGTTTAAATCACAGTATTCATGTAGCTTCAATTCACTATTAACTCATAAAAAATTCCATGTCCCAGATAACCTTTGATATATCCTATGATCCTGATGGTTACTTTAAGGTGTTACTTTGTAGGAGCTTGAACAAACTAAGAAAGGACATATAAAACATAAAATATTTCTAGACAAGTAAAGTTCAAGTATATTAGATGCCAAAGTAGTCTTCTATAACTTAATGCATCATCCACCATTTCTCCATCTATAAGTGCTAGTCTCTTGCTCCATTAAGGAATCGACAAACTTTGACCTAAGAAGGCCACTCTCTGTCACTATATCCAAGGCATATTTTCATTCAAGTATCATTTGAAATCCCCACAAGTTGCCTCATTATTCCCAACTAGGATTATGTCATCAATATATCCTATAAATGTGCAGCCATTATTGTAATTATATAGAAAATAATTTGAAAGTGATTGGACAAACCTATACTTACATAAGGCTACGGTTAACTTGGAGAACCAATTTAGTGACGTTTGATGAAGACTATAAATCAAATTTTGCAATCAATATGCCATGCCAATTCCTTCAATATAGAATCTATGTAGGAGTTTCATGTAGGCTTCTTCCTTCAAACCACCATAAAGGATGTTAACATCTATATAGTGGGGTCCAATTCCCTTCGATATTGGGTCTCATAGAAATTGAGACCTTTAACTTATGTAAAGCCCTTCGCCATAAGTCTTGCCTTGTAATGCTCCACCGTGCCATCAGAATTGTAATTCACTTTGTAAACCCAATTACAATCTATTGGCTTCTTCTCAAGTGAAATTCTTTCCACTAACAAGGTTTTGTTAGCTTTAAAGGCTTTAATCTCCTTATTCACAGTAATACACCACCGTTCATCCTTGACTGTCTTCAAATAGCCTCTAGGTTCTACTTGAGATGACATAGCAGCAAAAATGGTCTGATGCTTGTGATAAAAATTAGCAAATGATACATAATGAGCTAGAGGACAATGAGTACCTGAAGACCTTTTATTTTGTGGTAGCTCAAAGAGGGTTTCAATCATATTCTTCAAAACCGATTACTTCTTCCCAGGAGGATGGTTGGTGATAGTTGTTTTGTTATCTTTGTTGTCTGACCTTGATCATTATCTGGTCATTTTTTTCATGCAACTCTTCTCACTCCCCCTCTCTTCAGGAGTATTCTTTTTAAGTACACTTGGGATAACACCTTCTACATATCGATGCTTACACATGTCGTTAATCTTGTCAAATATTTCACTATGTGAAATTTGTGCATTAATTGCTAATCAATCATGCTCAATATTATGTACAAAAGGGAAAAATCTTCATGAAAAGAAACATCACGAGAATAAAAGAATACATCCCCTTCATAATCATATAATTTTTAGCCTTTCTTTTTGTATGGATACCCTATGAATATGCATCACCTACTCCTTGCCCCAAAACTCATCATTTTTTTCTAGGATTATTATAAGCATAACTAACACACCTTTTATTTATTAAATAAATGAGAATTAAGACACACTCTCCCAATTTAATAGGCAATAAAGTCTAAAACTTGAGAGTCTTGGAAACCTCTAAAAATGTGTCAGTGTTTTTGCTTAACTCTCCCATTTTGTTTTAATGTGTCAACATAACTAGTTTAATGAATAATCATGTCTTCCTTATAAAATTTTGTTTCGAATTCCAACTCATTTTCACTACAACCTCACTTTATATCACTTTTCCAAATTAAGCTTTAATTATAGTACAAAACTTTATCAAAAGTTTACGAGCCTTACTTTTTTATTTCATTAAGAAAACCCAAACGGCACAATTACAACCATCCACAATGAATAAAAATTAATGAGCACACCATATATCACAATAAATTAGATTAAAATAGGTAATAGCATTATTATCACTATTCGAAAAAGGTAGACAAGATTGTTTTGCCTATAGCGTACATCACAATACTCTTTCTTTTCTAAAGACAAATTACTAATATCGAAAAAAAATGTAAATTTTGACTTAATTGATGACCTATCCGTCTTTGTCAAACTATTTGGGTCCATCTTCTCTGCCTTCATTGCTTTGTGTACCTACCAGATGTGGTCCTATATCACACAATGCTCATTATTAAATGTTATTTGGCAATTCAAATCATTAATAATTTGGCATATGAAAATTAAATTACAAATCGAACTTAATATGTATAAAATGCTAGATAACGTTATTTTCAAACCAAATTCAATATGTACACACTTTGTTGCACTTGTTGTTGCCCTATTTGGCAACAACATGGGCATTATTGATCCATTATTAATGTTGTTCATTAACTCAAGCCTTCCTACCATATGAAATGCTATATAACATTTTTTGAGCTAAGTACAATCTGTACACACTTTGTTGCACTCATTATTGCCTCATTTGGTAATAATGCGTGCATCGATGATGCATTCTTAACATCGTCCATCAACTTAAGCTTTCTTGTAATATGATTAAGGCTCTATTATCAAGAATCCAAGTCAATAAGTCAAGGTTCTTACTTAAGAGTTTATCATTGTTATTAGTGCGTTGATCCAAAAGACTTAACAATTGTTGAAATTGCTCATTTAGCAAACCTGGAATAATACTTTGACCAGCTTCATTATTTACGATTGCAATTAAAAATTTGTTGCAGTCATTACCTACCCTTATTGCCCTCAAGAAAAATTCGAGCCACTTTTGTTGCCACTTTGCCTAGATCCAGATATTTTTTGTTCTCTTCTTGAAATTTTTATTAAACCAAGAAGGGTTTTAAAGGTCTTTTTGGACACCAAACTTATATATAAGTTTTTCCTATTCCTTTGCACGACAATCTCAATTAGGTTCGTTAAGCAAGATTCAGCCTTCCCACGTGATCGTTGACAAACTAAGTTGTTTTCAAATGCCTCACAACCCTCTCAGTGTTTAACTCTCATACTCTTAAAGATTGTTAAGAAAACACTAAACTAATAAATACAATAATAGGAGCACGAAAGAGATACAATAAATGTTAACCTTTATTACTTCTCTCAAAGTATACAAAGAATGCTCTCTCAATCTGATATGTAAGGAGTAGGGCTCAAATAAGCTATTTATAGGCATCTATGGCTTGAAGGACAGGTTAGAATCTTAACTAAACTCAACTACCTAGATCACATCTTATCCTTATCAGATTACATTACCCAATTAGATGACATCTCCATCTAAATAGGACCCTATCTGATAGGATTTAGCTATATAACAACCAACAAGATAAAATATTACATCTATCTAAGAATGATCTATCCATGTTCCTGAAGATCTCCACTATCTTCAGATGATCCTCCTACATGGTCTTTATCTTTTAGAGCTAATGTTATTCGTTGTGATCTTATTTACCACATTATCCAAGATCTCCTTATGATATTTATCCATTGATGATGAGTCATCTAAGACAAAACCTTTCATAGGAACTGTTCCGATCTAATGTTTACCTATATCAAGTCCATTAGTTTGTTCCGTTCATTTAGCATAACACTAAGTCCTTAGTTCATCAAGAACCTAGTCTTAGCAAAGTTAAGTCGTATAAGGTCTGAAACTCTACCAAGACTCGCACTAGGCTTGATCTAACTTACTAAGTTACCTTGGAACTCTTGCAAGCCACCATCATGCGTTTGATCCAGCTAACCTTCCACCTAAGGCCCGTTTCCAATTAGCTGTGAAGTGTCTGCATGTGCTAAGGGGCTAATAGGTAGCCTATTATTTTAAAGCACTCAAATATTTCATACCCTGACTCATTGTATTTTGAGTAAAAACACTCACCATATAGTTGTTGATTACCCAGAACTTATGTTGCTAAGGCCACCATTTGGATTTTCTCCTCTTATCTTCAAGTAATAGAGTGATGTTGTTCCTCATTCGTAGCAATATTATAAGCCTTGCTTAGTTATGGCAAATGATCCATGCTAAGAATTTGGGAATGAATTGTCCCAAAAATGGAGTCATCTAAACCCATAAGGAATTAATGAAGTCTCTATTCCTTTTATTCCTTGATGAATTCTTGCACTGCATTGAATGTTCAAGTTGGGATTTTGGAATAGCTATTGAGCTCAACCCACATCGCTTTCAACTTAGTGTAATATACCATCATCATAGTGCCTTATTGTGCAATTTTGCTATTGAGTTCATGAATCCTTGGTGCATTTTTGATCTAGAATCGATCCTTTAAGTCATCCCATGCCGCTTTAGCAGTATCCATAAAAACCATACTCCGTTGAATATATTTTTTAATTAAATTAAAAATATAGGATATTAACATCAAGTTGTAAGCTTCCCAATTGGTAGCTTCTAGCGAATTGACTGCAGATCTAGTCAAAGTTTCATGGATGAAACCCAATTTATGTTTTTGCTTGAGAGCATTCATCATGGTCTTCTCCCACATATTGTGATTCATCCCATTCAGAAGACATAATTTGATGGTTGTATTAAGATTATTTGAAGGATATAAAAAGAAAGGTGAAGTAATATTAACCACCTTCTTTACAATTTCGATTATGATGGGATTCGAAAAAAGAAGCATAGAAAACAAAATGTGCAAGTGAAGTTTTTATTGAACCTTCTCTGATACCGTGAAGAAGATGAGAGAAAATATTCTTCTCATTGTCACACGATTACAAGGCTATATCATAAAATAGTGTCTAACTAAAGCTAGAAACAAAAAAAAAGATAATTACAAATCAGAAAGGAAAATCTCCTCTTATCCTTAAAATATCTCCTCCTATAATTACAAAATATTACATAATATCATATTTTACAATATGATGCCCTTTATTGTATAATAGATACTACAAAAAATTGAAAATGTTGAGTAAAATTTATCTACAATGCTTACAAAATTTTTAAAGTATTTTCAAAAGCTGTAAGTATAAGCATGGTGACGTTGATTTTGCAACAATAATAGTTTTAATTCATAGCCAATCAAGTCCTTTACTAATGCTAATAATATCTAACTATTAACATTGACATGGAAATTAATTGCAATAAATAGGGATGGTACATATCTGTAAGGTCTCGCTGCACTTCTGAAAGAGTATATTAAGATAGAGCATAATACATTCAACCACTGAGAAGGTTGCAAAAATATAAACCTAAAATAGGTAACAATAGTCTCTCTTTTGTATCCTGAAACATTATGAAACAATACCTAGATTCAAAAAAATATAATGTCAAGGTGAATGAATACTTTATTATGTATACTAGTGTCTTCAATTGATACTCCTTGTCAATAGATGATGAAAGAGTATAAAGGTCATATATTTACAGGATAACCAATTCTATAGTGCCTAACTTTTTATGTTTTTTTTCATTGGTTAGATTTTTGGGATATGATGTAAGGTGGGTCAATTATTTGAGCTTACCTCCCTTTATCTTCCTTCAAAACTTGTGTCTGATGTCATAGTTACTAATTGTTTCATTCATAAATGGGATCTTTATTTTGATATTCTTTAACTAGTAAAATTCTGCCTTTAATTTGTTGTGGGCTTTTAGGTTCTACAAAGTTTTGAGTCATTTAAACATTTAGATATTCAAATTACAAAACAACTTTATTCTTCCTTTAATAATAATGATTCTATTTTTGACATACCACTTAACTTGATTCATCTAACATTTAGGTCCTTCCCCCTTTTCTTTGGTCAATGGATTTTGTTGCCTTGTCTAATTTATTAATGATTATTATTAGTTCATTTGGATATATTTTTAGAACATCGTTACAAGTTACCATAAATTTTACATTACATTTTTTAACATGATTAAAACAAGGCATTGTTGTTCAATGTTCATGACCTCACATTTCATAATAAAATGAATGAGTTGAAAAAAAAATATTTCATGTTTTTTATTATATTCATGCTCTACTTTTTTCACGATTTATGTTTAGACAAATTTTTAAAAGAAATAACTTCACTACTGTCTACACTTTAAATTGAATTCTCACCTCATTTTTTTAAAAAATTTGTCTCCTTCTGAAAAGTTGTTTAGCAAGCCTCCTGAATATTCAATTCTATATCCCTTTCGATGTGGTTTTTTTACATTCTCATGAACACATAAAATCAAAACCTCGAGAGCCTATGTTGTGTCTTTGGTAATGGATATAACACAAAAGGTATCAATGTTAGGATCCTTTCATTAATAGATTACACATTTCTCGTCATATTACCTTATAGAAAAATAGCATGTTCTCTTCTCTTTCTAAATTTTATCACTCTACCACCTCTGAATCTTTGGTTTTTATAAACTCCTCAATTGAGTTATTTTTATGTTTGAAAACAACTAACTGTAACACACTTGATATTAGCCCTAACCCATTTTTTCCCACTTAATATGCATAGGGATGGTAATCTTGGCCTGGCCTACCCAGCCTAGCTAGACTTTGTTTGAGTTGGTCAGGCCATGAGCTAAGGGCCAGGCTCAGGTTAAGATTGTCCCAACCTAGCCTATGGCCTGAAGGGAAGATGTAAAATGACGTCATATTGCTAAAATTTTTTAAAAAGGGTGTAAACGAGTCGGGTTGGGCTGGCCCACCCTGTGGTCCCCGTGGCTCGACTGGCCAACGACTGACAGACTCGTGGCCTATCCTGTTGCCTTTTGGGTTACCGACCGGGCCACGAGTCAGTCAGCCATTGGCCCATCGAGCCA
>JANITX010170578.1:0-12780 GCA_027564395.1 Erythroxylum ulei
AAAATAAATATTAAAACATATAAAAAGCCAAATAATATTATATAAATCCCAAAATAAATATCCAAGTTGAGTAAATAATCAAATACATAATAAACCGGAAGATGTGTTAGTGAGTATTGTGAGAATTATGTGTAAAATATAAGGGCAAAAGGAACTAAAAAATAAACTCATTAATTGATTTGAAAAATCTACCTGAAAAAGTGCTTTTTTGAAAAGCTCCAAATTTAAGCTTCTTAAAAAGTTATATTTTGGTTGCTAAAAAAATTATATCCATTGAGGAAGTGCTTTTTAATTTTATAGTCAAACATTTATTTTCTTAAAAAAGGCTTTTGTAACGGAAAAAAATACTTATTAACCTCCTAAAAATTCATCCAAAGAGACATTAGATACCAAAAGACAAAAGCATAATAATTGAACCACTTACTTACTAACTGCTCCTGAAAACAGGCAGGTTTTGAAGCATCATTTAACACTTATTACATTGGACCAATCGCTACCATTTATTTTAGACAAAGCATTTGTTTATAAGACTATTTTCAACGATTTTTATTATGTTTTATATACATGAGAATTTTAAAAACAATAAATACTAAATGATTATCAAATATAGTTTTTGAGATATCAGTGATTGAACATTTAAAAATATATTTATGCATGGTGTTAACATAATTCTCATTTAAATATTTTGCATGTTTATAATATAGCTTCAAAGATTACATAAGAGAATCTTGAAAATAATAAAGGCTAAAATTCACATTTATGACTAATTTAATGCAATTTATAATGTATTTTACACTATCCGTAAACCATGATATAATAAACATAATAGTAAAAGATCTTCTTTATATAAGGAAATTTAAATTTTAAAATTTTAAATTCTTAAAAATATTTATTGTTAGAAACCTTATATCTTATATTTCACTTAAAAAATTTGACAATGGAATGCATGTGACATTTGAACTGGACATTTAAATCAATCAATGCTGCTTATATAAGTTTAACTCTTAATTTGAGTTTGAATCAATTAAATCCAACTTAAATTAATAATTAATTATAACTATTTTAAAATTTTAATATAAGTTGAGTTTAATTAGAATGGATTGAGTTTAAAAGCTAAGTTGGGTTAACATGTTACTAATGTTTGGTTAACCTATCTTCATGTGGTGCGTTTATCATTATTTTTTAAGTTAATTCTATGAGAAATAATTTTTTTAAAATTGAAAACATTAAAAATTTTTCAAAATTTAAATATTAGAGAATTTTAAAAAATTTTAAAAAACAGGAGAAATAAATTTTTTTAAAAATTATGCTTCAAGTAACTTCAGAGAAGCCTAATGAAATAGTTAAATTAAAGACAAAACGCCAGATGGCCTATATACTGCCAGCAAGATCCTTATTTAAGCCAGGGAATCGTCATCAAGGGATATCTCTCTAGTATCTTAATCAAAACAAGCTCCTACCACCATGAACAATATAATCAGTGCTTAAGGGTGAATCAACTAACTAATTAAAAACAATGGTTAACAAACAGAGACGCAGCCATTCCCATTCTCTAGCTAGACATGTTGGCATCTGAGGGGGCAAAAGCCGAGACGTGAGCATCTAATTCTCTTATTATTTTGCACATTAGCCATAAACATGACACCAAGTCCTCTTTTTGACGGCACAAAAGAACACCAACACCATTTTTATTACAGGAATTTAACCAATCATATGGCCTGCTATTTCTCTGCACCAGAGAAAAAGCTCTGAGGGCTGCACGTGTCCGCGGATTGAATTTCACGTGGAGATGGGTAGCCAATCCATGTGAAGATCCTCCGAGTGCTCAGCTCATATATGCTTACCAAAATGGGGTTGGTCTTATTGCCATGACCTTCTAATAATGCACTCAAGTCTCAGATGACTTTTAGGCTTCTTCTTTTTCCTAGAATTCAAAGTTATAAAGTTAATCCAAATATTTTCAGATCTTATATGCTTTTCTTTAAGCATCTATAAGAGCTTGTATATAATTCTTGTGCGTAATTGCCATTATCCTCCAAATGCATCTTCAAGGGTAAGGCATAGTTTGAAGAATCATAGTTGGCGTGTTGCACTGAAATTTAAAGGCAAGAAAAAGCGGTATCAGTTAAATATATGCAGAAGCAGGTAAGCATATGATTCCTTTTTAATGTATTAAATTCCAAGAACTTGTCATACATGTATCTAACAGTTGAAGTATCTATCGTTCTTAACTGCTTGGTCTGCGATGTCAGAGGATAAAATTAAATATAGCCAGATAATAGAGTACCGATCAATTGCTTCATTCGTTTCTGGAATATATGAACCAACGTTCGATTCCGAGGCTAATGTTAGCAACTAACTAAACATGATTATTGCTTTTCACCTCCCGAGACATGAGCATCTTGTCTCTATGTAACAAAGTTTTAGGATGTAATAGTTATAGATTCTTAACCGTGAATATCCTAATAAGTATACGTTCGAACAAATCATATATATTTGCTAAGGGAGTATGAGAATCAGCTCCATACAACCAATGCAAAACACATCTTTTCAAATTGTCAACCGTTGACCAAATGGGATTAAAGTATTAGACGTGGTTGACCGTTAACCCTTCAACTTGATCAGGGGTTGTCACTTGGCCTGCCAGAATTAGGTTTTAACTAATACATTTCGACCAATTGCAGAGAAGCCCATGTGCTTCAGATCCATGACCTGCTCTCGTCGTGGAAATTGGTTTGCAAGTTGCAGCCAACAACATGACAATATTTAGTGATAACAGCTCTTTGTGTTCTTTTTCCTTCTTAAGTTGTTATTACGAACTAATCTGAAAAAGGACCTTGAGGTGAATTATTACCAGGGAATCATATTCCATAACGAAGGCTCTTTTTCATCTATAATAGTTCGTGAGTTATTTCAAATGACATGGCCTAGCAGATTGGAATATTATAAAACATGTGAAAAAGAGGTAGTGTTGGATTGGGATGGGCTTCTGAGGCATATCTCAAAGTTTTGGAATCTTTTCGAGTCATGACATGCCATCCCTACAGAGTCAGCCTTTGTTAAAGCTTTCTGCTTATACGTACGATTCATTACCAAACTAAACAGCAATAAAATATACAAACAAGAAAACAAACCAACAGAAGCAAAAGAAAATTCTTTCCACATGGGTTACTCAACCCTGTACATCCCCTTTGTTCACCCAAAAATTCTTTAACCCTATCAAAAGTTCCAACCTCATAAAGTAGAAAGCTTCAAAATCAAGCCAAAGATGTAACATAACACGCAGTGATATATTCTGGGACATCCAAAATTCGTAGAGTTTTGAAATGGTTGCGAGTAAAATAACCATATTGTCCAATTCGTTTCTTTTTATTTGTTTTAGAGCTCTAATGGTGACAAAAAAGAGTGCAAAGCCAAAACGTAAAACCGGCATGGTAATGGCAAGAATGGGCATGAAAGAACGCTCCATCGCACAAGAGGTCTATGGGAAAACGACTTCTGGATTGTACTGTACCGCTAGGTACTTGACGCTATCATCACAATGATGTAGGTTTTGGATATTGGATACTCTCTCGTCGTGTTCCTTTCAAGGCCAGAGAAGCCAGTAATCATAAAACTTGGTTTTTAATATATATGTCAAGATCAGTGCCATGCTGCTCCTATAACGTTTTTGTCCTGCCCTCGCACATGCCAAGCTCAGTCGTTTACCTTTCAAGGGGGGTTTGGGCATCTTCGTAAGGCCTGAGGACTGTGCACATGGAAACATGAATGTATGTGACTAGGAGGATTAGCCTCTATGATGGTACTCCCTTATTTTGGCACTCTAATCCATTTGCGAACTAGTGTCAACTAGTTCGCTTGCACTCAAATAGAGAGCTCAATAGTCACTTGGTTTGATGAACAGCTCATGTGAGATGACATGACCAACAAACGTACAGCTTATATTCTTCTGCTACCAGTACCATAGATGGTATTCGCAATTTTCATGCATGACCTTGTTATCCAAAGTTCAGAGAACTGCATGGTAAAATTTAGTATGTTGATTCTTGAACTCAAAACTGTGCGCAGGGGGGCCGAAAACCTGCAAGATTCTTAAGTGACAGGCATGCTATTGTGATATTCTGCACACTGTGGCAGGCTTTGCTTGCCAGCCATTTAGGAGCTCAATTACTCTTTCTTCTGCTGTTCGGTACCAGTGCCCTAGGAGAGCAAGCTCGTTGTACGTGCAGTAGTACCACTTATCCAATATGGATAATCACTCAACACTATTTGTTGGGTTTGATATAAATGCCTGGAACGTCATTGGCAGTGTGGCAGTTGAAGGAAAAAGGGGCATCAAATATCACAAGTAGCTCTCATTTTGATTATTCATGGCCTAATTGATCATTTATCATGATTTTCAGGACTAGTGTAGAAATGTCCATGAACTAGAAAAAGGGGGAAATTTGAGATGTAACAATGTGCTCTTTTGGTATTAAAGTTATTAAAAAAAAATGAAAGCCCTGGACTCTGCAGATAATCAGAAGCCTGTTGAAGATAACATTAGACAGGCAGGATTAGATAAGGATAAGGAGGAATGCTAATCATCACGTTGACCTAATTAATTCCATCATGTGACAATATCTTCAGGAGGATTGCTGCATATGGATCCGTAATCTGATTCAGATAAGATTGGCAAAACCTGCACTTCAAGTTAAATCAATTAGCGTAGATTTAATTTGGGAAGACATCGCATGGTGATCTGTTTTTCAAGTGTTCCTAAGCCATTTTCTACCCACATATATACCCTTCAGTCCTGAGACCGGTACATAGGTGGATATGGAACAGAAACCGGGAAAAAATGAAAAATATTCAGAATCCTGCTTACAGGGGCTGGACGTGCGTGAGTATGGATTCGAGGTTGTGTAATTTGTCAAATGGTTCATCGACAAAAACGAGATCAACTCGACGATTTGAACGCGGATTTGCTAAAGCTTTAAGACAATAACATGTTCCTTGATGTACAGAATAAGACAATGTGAAATTTCATATTAAGTCTCTCTAAACAGGGTTAGCAAAAGACATTCTCGTCATTGATTCGTAACGTGTCTTCAAGCATTTTGGAAAAGTTCTTTAGAAATTTTCGTTACACAATAACTATCCTTCGTCCAAGGGATCATACATTCTCTAAAATCAATGTATTCAGCTTTGATAAAGAACTTACAATGTAATTCAAGTATACTTATATTCTCAGCATCCATAACAATGAGACATTAACAACTTACAATCCAAAATGCAAAAGATTATTCATGTAATTCATTTCTTTCAATACAGAGGAAAATCCTTTAGTTATGCTTTGCACCAAATGACTAGACAACAATTGAGCAGAGAAATTCCTGTCTTCTTCATTAAACCATCCTCAAAAAGAATAGTTTCTAATGGTTATTTTAAAGAAGAATCGGCCATCACTAAGAATTGCCGGGTGACCATCAGTGCCCCAAAAGCAAGTTAGGACTTGATGATCCCTAGTGCGCCTGCTTGAAGTGACACCGAGTGTTTGGTATCACCAATGTGAATGCTATGTTCTCCCAATGGAATTCTTCGAATCCCAGACCTATCCACTACGCTCAAGAACTTGCACACATGTATGTTAATCCCCACTCTTTGTTGTGCTCCTGCAGCCACATGTACCTTTTCAAAGGCCACCAGCTGTTTGTGGGGAGCCCAACCTTGGGCAGGCGGTCTGGAGTAGACCAATAATGTGTGGGTTCCGTCCTTTGAGCCTATGTTTTTAACATCTACTTGAAGTCCTAACGAGAGCTTATTACATTTGGCATGTGTAACTTTGATTGCTTTGCCTGAGATGGTTATGTTTCCCGACCCACGGCGATGCCCGTCAATAGGCACTGCGACCATGGTGGGTGCATTTGCTATAGTATGAACAAAGTTTGTGTAGCTCAGTCCGTGCCCGAACGGGTACAATACTGGACCTTTATAAAACCTATAGGTTCTTCCTGGATAGCCCTTTGATTCGCTGGGCCGCATAGCCATGTTTGTCATTGGCAGTTTTGTTAGGTACTCTTGTGGATACCATGTCATAGGTAGCTTGCCTCCTGAGGAAAAAAAAGAAAAAGCATTGCAGGCCTTAGCTAAATTGGATAAAAGATGTGAACAATATTAGCTAAATCCAACCTGGGTTGGCTGTTCCAAAAAGAACATCCGATATGGCTGCTCCACCGGCCTGGCCTGGATATCCAGCCCATAAGATGGCAGAAATCCTTGGGTCATTGTGAGCGAAAGTGACATCAATAGGTCCACCAGACATCAAGACCAATATTGTTGGGCCTTTAGAAGCTGATGCAACCTTAGAGACAAGATCTTGCTGTCGTCCAGGAAGAAGAAGGCCGGCCCTGTCCCTAGTTTCTGCCTCTACAGATTGGTCAAGCCCCATCACTAGAACTGTTGCATCAGCTCGACGAGCGGCGTCAATGGCTCCACCAAAGAGCTGGTCATCTGAGCAAGACACATCCACACATCCCATTTGGTGAATTGTCCCAGCGTAATTCGCTATCCCTTGGACCGGAGATGTATATCCACATGCAACGCCTAATGACACCAAAAACCAATGAGTACCCCAGAAGGTAAAAGTCTGTTACGAAGTCTATTGCTCAAAACTTACCAGCGTAATTGCCAATCATGGTCACGGTGACATTGGAATTAGGCCCAATAACTGCAATTGTACGATGTCGGCGAGCAGATAAGGGCAGCGAAGGGCCATGATTCTTCAGTAGAACAATGCCTTGTCTAGCGGCTTCGAGGGCGAGCTCTTGGTGTGCCGGTGTGCAAACATCATTTGGTCCTAGATTCCCATAGGGATGTGCTGATGGTTCACCATCAAACATTCCTAGTCTCATTTGGACCGTGAGTGTATTGATCAACGCCCCATTTACATCAATTTCTTTAAGCAAGCCCTTCTTGACCGCGTCCTCGGTGTGCAACCCCAGAAAGGGACCACAGTCCAAGTCCAATCCTGCTCTAATAGCATCGGCGGCTGCTTCTTCAGGAGTAGATGTGTAGTGTTGCTGATCATAGTAAACTCCGACTGAGTCACAGTCCGAAACAATGTACCTGCGAGCATGTGAAACGAACAACATCAACCAAAGACATCGAAGACGATAGCATCTGTGGAATGATTCCAACATTACATATTACCCGTTGAGCTGCCATTGACCACGAACGGTTTTCCGCAGCAGATTGGGATCGGCACAGGTGGGGACGCCGTTAACTTGATTGTAGGAGCACATAACGCTTGCCACCTTCCCCTCCTTCACACATGCCCTGAAAGGCACATCAAATGTGTCCACAACGTCCTGCTTGCTCACCTGTTGACACACAATCCAACGTCAGACAGCATTCACAGACGTGTACACGTGGATCTGGACAGATGGAAAGTAGAGACAGAGTCCAATCCAATCCACACGCAAGTTGATAATAACATATACGTGAATGGACCGTAGAGCAAAGACGAAAAGCAAAGCTGAGCAAGCGCCTTTTCGTCGACTTGTAAGGATTAGGAAAGGATAAGACAGAACTTTCTTTAGTCAAGAAGAACCAAGAAAAAGTAAGTCATGAGCATGTTGGAACGAGATGCTCTTTTTCCGTTCATACCGTACTATTTAATTTTGTCCAACAAATTTTATATAAAAGTACGGATTAGATTTAATAATATAGAATTTAATAAAATACGATAAAAATTAATTAACAAAATAGAAATCTCGAGTATGTTGCCTACAAATCGAGAATATATTTTTTGTTTCAATTAATCAATTCTCAATTAATTAATTATATTAAAAATAAATAGTGAAGAATTAGAACACCGTAAATGGCCCAGATAACCTGATTCTCTACAGCCGTTTTTCACTTCACAAGTATTGATAATAAATTCACGAAAATCTCAAGGTAATTAAAATGTATTTCAATTCACTTTCTGTGAATGATTTTTATATATCTTCTAATTATTATTTTTCATATCATTTTATATAGTGATAATAGCTCATCAGCAGCTCTATTTTACTGACAAACCTAATTGAAACTGCCCACTGGTAGCTCCATGCTTTTGCTGGAAACAATTCAGGGAGTAGTTGAGGTTAGAGCTGGCCCAAACTACGATGCCAAAGTATTCAAAGCACGCAAGTAAACGTTCAGCACCCCTAACATTTACTCTATCTTCAACGTTAGGTCAACCAGATCAACGATCAGGACACATAATCATTTGACGCTTAAGGTCTCAGAATGCAGATTAATACAGCAGAATACCAACTTTTTTGTTTTAAAAGACCAAAATATACCTGTGCATTGAAGTGGAACCGATCGACGCCGTTCCAGTTATCGAGGTCGTAGGCGGTATAGTGCTTACAGCAAGCAGCTACTTTTAACCGGTCACCGTCATTTCCCTGTAGACCTCTGACGTAGCTGGCAGCATATGCAGCTGAAACAACCGGATCTTCACCGGGGGTCTCCTGGGACCGGCCCCACCTGGGATCTCTTAATATGTTCACGTTTGGGCTCCAATACGTGAGCCCGCCCATCCCTCCGTTGTACATTGCTCTGGCTTCGTCTGACACGACCTGCGACCATGGGCGTACATTAGTATCCCAACAATGTCTGATCTAAATTGCGCAACTTGGTTACTATCTCTCGAAGTGACCTTTCTCTGATGACTGATTATTGTATGTGCAAGTTGGAGGACTCATTGATTAGATGCAAAGACAAAGTGGAATGCTTAATCTCTACTTGCTTTTTTCTTCTTTTAATTCTTGTTTTGTAACCCCAAGTTGTCCAACTCCAACCTGTACTGAATAAAGTGATCAGAAGAAGAAAAAGTAATGCTTCTCGATGGATATTGGATAATTTTGGTGTTGGAATAATAATACCATTAAAAAATTGATGGTGGCGGCCTATGACATAGAATAAGATAAGATAAGCAAATGTTAAGTTCAACATATATATGGTACAATAGTCCATGGCAGTTGTCAGCTGCCCCTGTAAAAGATGTTCAGCCTATGGCCCACAAACACTAAATGTGGGATTCATTGGTGATCAACTTCGATTTGTTCATGAAAGAATTGTGGCTTGAATTTATTATTCTCTGATCCGCCAAGCAAATTGCAAGACACATGTGACAGTTTTCATGGCAAAAGGGCTGTCTTCACCGTGAACAAATTGTTCCAAAACAGTTTTAAAAGCCTTTATTCCAAAAGAAAAAGCAACACCAAGGACGCTCCTCATAGGTTAGGACAGTGATATAGAATCTAATAATAATCCACTGAGACAATGATTAAGAAAAACTAAAGAGTGTTTACCCGTCCAATGGCCTCCCACAATGTTGCATTGAAAGAGGCGGCCGTGGTGATGACTTGAGGGAAGCTAGTGGCACCAGGAAAAGCCCCACCGAATCTAGTCCCGGGTCCGACGTTGGACACGCCATGAAGAGCCTCAGACCACCACTCGTACCCTTTAATCCCCAGTCGTGGAACAGCCGCAGCATTGTTCACCAACAACTGGACCTTCTCCTGTAGTGTTAACCTTCCAATGAGATCTCTAACCCTGTCTTGTATCGCCAACTTCACTTGGCAAAAGGGGAAGTTCTTGATAGCTCCGTTCTTGGGGTCGCAGGCAAATGGTTCAACAGCTATCGTGCTATGCAAAGAAGTGCACAACGCGAAGATTAAGAAAACAGAGAACTTGGATAGGGCTATGGTAGCCATTAATGCAGTGCAACGAAATGGGGAAGGAGGATATGGGAAGAAAACAAAGATGTTGTGTTTAAATAGAGAAAACGATGCTTGCTCGTGCGAGAATGGGAGGGGTGATGACGTAGGAGCACAACTTTGATGATTGACTCTGGTCATTTTTCTTATTTGTTTAAAATAATAATTTAAAGCTTTCTACTTTGGGAGTGAGGGCTTGCTTTGTTAGTTGATAACAGCTTAATTCGTAAGTAAAATTCACCTGCCAAACGTAATATGGGATTTATGTAATCTGACATGGCATATTCCTATTAGTCGTTCACTGCCCAATGAATGTTAAGTCCACAAAACAGGCGAGTTTTGGATGGTCAGGTGAAGTTAGATCATCAAATTGGATGACTTAGATGCCAGTAATGATATTGCCTCTGATATTTCTGTAAAAATTGTTTTGTAATGCCTGGCAAGCATCACAGGTTTCGGACAGGCCCACTTTGGCTTTGCTGCTAAGTGTAAGGAACAGATAGAGAGACTTAGAATCGTGGGTTTGGGATACTGGTATGATGAGCATGCTTTTGGATCAAATTCAGAGGAATGTGGGTTTTATTTGTTATAAGGTATCTTGGCTTAAAAGAGAGGTGAAGTGAGGCAGAGTCAGAATCTCAGTTGTAGCAAACCCCATACTGGACGGCGAAAGTTTCATGATTGTAATGCCTCAGAGACAAGCCTTTGGTCTCTCTATTTTTCTCTAAACCAACAAAAAGAAATGAGCGTTTCTCCGACCAATTACCATCAAAACCATCAACTTTTTAGTCATTTTCCAATTAATGGCAGGAACATGTATACAATGCACAAACTTCTGTGGTTTGTGCTTCCTTGAATAAAAGCCAACCTAATAGCATGTGAGCATAGAATGGCAATGTGGGAATTTCCTTCTGCTCAGGCTTACACATTATGGTTAGATTGGGCGGCTGTACTTGTTAAATATTTTTGGTGTGTATAAGTATAGTTTGTGAAAAAATGTTACTTTGCTTAGGTGTTGGGTCAATATGGACAAGGACGGCCACTTGCCCCACTGACTCTAAAAAGTTATATATAAAAAATTTATTATTTTAAATTTTTGATCTTATAAAAAAATAAAATTTTGCTCCCATTAAAAATAAAATTTTGTCCCATTTAAAAATTTTTTTAGATCCGTCCCTGAATATGGATATAAGTTATCAATTGATGATGGGGAGAGAACGGGAGAAAACATTCATTTAAGTATTAGTGCATTAAAAAGGTTGCTACAATTTTTTTGGGAAGCTACCCATTTTATGTTTTCTTTTTTTCCTGCATCAGAAGTTTGTCCAATTTTATGCACTCCTCTGTTCTCCTTTTTTATAATTATATTTTTAAGTGATATAAATTAATGTTACCTTTATTTTAGTTTTTTACAATTTTAAACTACACTTTGAGTTTCATTAATTATTTGATGGTAGGACTTTTTTTATTGTATTTAAAAGAATTTTTATGTATATATCTAAGTTGAACACCCACTTTATTTTTGTTGATAATGTAGGATTTTTATTAAGGACATTAATGATAATATTAATATAAAGTGATTAGTAATATTTAAAGAATAAATTAAAGGGCTAATCACAAAAAATCTCAAAATTTACTTAATTTTATAATTATAGCTCGAACTTTGAAAAAAGAAAATTAAATGCTCAAATTTTCATTTTTTCAAATCTAACTGGGATGTTATTATTTTTGTTAATATTGTTAACGTGGCAAGCTACATAAGACAAAAATATAAACATGTATTATTATAGTTGAATAAAATTGTATAAGTCAGGCTTAATTAAACTAATTAAGTAAAATTAAGCAAATTAAAGAAAAGTAAAAGAAAACGGTTAAAACCCTAAATTACTCTTTCAGTTTGTTACCCTTTTAAATTGGAATTTTCTGTCACACACCTTTTCTTTGCTCCTTTTCGCATGACAAAGTGTTCTCCGACCAAGTACAAACATTTTTAGCTCCTTTTCACATAAACAAGAGAGGCTCCTCAACATTGGCAACACACTGAGCCCTTCTTTGAACAACAACTTGAGGTATAAATATAGTATCAAGCTTCAATGCCTCAACATATGCCTTTTGCATGACTATCCATTGCCTAGACCCATAAGGGTCCTTCCAACCTATATAATCCTAATAACCCACATGAAATGCCAATACTATCATTGGTGCTTCTAATGCAAAATCTCCTCTCCTTAGCCTGGACAACTCTACCTCCGGCGATGTTTTGCACCCCTGAGATGAAAACAACTCCAAAAACACTGCCCCTCCTCGATGCTGCTCCTTGATCGATGTGTCAAGCATCACCGTCCGATGCATGTTTTTTGAAGAGCTACTAATACTTTCTTGTCAAAACAAGCAAAGAGACACGTAGCCATTAAGGAGTGTTTCTTGAGGGTGTGTAATAGGACAATAAAAATGACAGAAAAAATAAAAGAGAAAGTCCGTATAATTAACGTGAAATATGAAATGAGAGGGAGAGAACGAAAAGGTTGGTGGTGAAAAGAGAAATGATGAAAAGGAAGACTTAATTAATTAGTTTAATAAAGTCTGCTATGTACAATGATTTAGGGTTTCTGTCTTTGTTGGATCTCGTTTCCGGAACCCAACTCTCTTGACCATCATACCGTCATACTTGCGCGTGTTACCTTGCTTATCACAATTTCTCATGTATATTTTTTTTTCACTAACACGTCTCGACCTCATCCATATACAAATTCATAGTTCATGAACATCAAAATAATACTGTAATAACATTTCTAATCCCAATTACATCATTGCCTTAAATCCGAAATACATAAATCACTCGAATTAAAAATCCTTAACAATTGACTAATCCGTGCAATTTACAAAAGTAGCTCTACACATAACATAAACAACTCGGGAGTGATGCCTTGATTCGCTTCACTCCATCTCTTGCTCAAATACCTGAAGGTGGGGAAAGAGGAGGGGGTGAGCTTGGAAGCTCGTGGGTAACAGGCTTATAACGGATAAATAA
>JANITX010170613.1:0-12777 GCA_027564395.1 Erythroxylum ulei
TGGGTCCACATAAATAAATATGGGGCCCGCATAAATAAATGACTGAGATTCACTGGACACAATAAGACACCATAAAACTGGACAGAGGATCTGAACTCGGGAGATTGCATCTCAGCTTCGACGAAGAAGAAATGCTCGATCTATGAGTACTGTTCATTGTTATTTCTCAATACTCTGCTTTCTATGTAAGTAAGGTTTCTCTTTCGTTGTCCACCTACCTTTCTATCTCACCTACTCGATAAAGATCGAAGAAGCTAGCTGATCCACTTCCTACATTATCCTTGTTTTCTTCACAATGGTAATGAAAATGGGGTTATATCCTTTAAAGTTTTAGTTTTTAATTTATGTATAGTTTCTCAGAAAAATGTTAGCCACATGTTATATCGTTCTCAAAGTTTGAATCTTTCTTTCTTTGTTATTTCATAAATGCATTAGTGTTTTCATAAGCCTTTTGATTTTAGTAATTCTTATCTCGATTGCTTGGTTTTAATTCCAGTTCTTGAGTTTTTGGGTCAAAATTTTTGGTTTAGACCTTTATTGTCATTTTTGATTTAGGAGCCTCCTATTGGGGTTTTCGGGTGACTAAAAAAATGCTCCACTTTCTTTCATATTACGTCTTCTTGTAGGTTTTGTGATTTTTCATTTTCTTTTCTTCCATCTTGAGTCCTGTCTGCTTATTGTGTTAAAGTGAATTTGATTTTGATTCTTAGGTTTTCATGCTGCTGCAACTGTGTTTCTTCTCCCTTTTTTTTGGGTTGGGCTTTTGTTTCTTTTTCTCTCTTTGGAATTTCTTTTCATTTAGATTAATAAAAAAGTTGTGTTTTTAGTTGTAAGTGAAAAGAGTCGAAGACATTGGCTTTGTCTTTGCATCTGTGTGGCTGTTGTTGTTGGTGAACAAAAAGGTGAAGGTGGAGGGGATACTATTGCCATATCCGAGTGATGGGACAAGTTGAAGTTGAACCTGATCTGATTTACTTGTTTTTGTTTCACCCTCCAACTGTGAATCCATCACTTGGATCAAGTTGCTTTCATTCTCCATTATGGGGTATGACTACCACTTTCACTTGGAGCCTAGAATCTCGGTGTCATTATACGTTGGTGTTAGTATACAGTTTATGGTTATCAGTAGCATCGTTCTAGCTCCTTGTGAGGATAAGGTACTGAGTTCCTTTTCACTTGTCATTAGACTGTTATTTTCCTTCACATATTTTCTTGCAAGTGGTGAAGTGGAACTTTAAAATATTTAGGAGCGAGCACATCTTTGAACTGTCAATATCAAGTTATGTGTTTGTAAAGGCTCTAGTAACGGTATTTTTATCACCGTCTAGTTATTTCATTTTTTCTTAGGTACATACATTCTGACTACTACTTTTAACTCTTGAATGCATCTTTATTACGATTGTTTGTAAGGTTAGATGTGCATGTGAATCCCCTGTTGTCAAGTTGGGCATCTTATTGATAAGCTGTTAGCATTTTATTTTATTTCGTTTATTTTATTTTTATTTATATATTTTATTTATTAATATTATTTTATTATAGTATTATTTTATTTTTAATTCTATTTTACATATTTATTGTTACTTTATTCTAATTATTTATCTATTTTTTATGTACCTAGCTACTTTATTTCTTTTTAAACTCCTCATATCACATTTGCATGTGAGTCTACTAGAAACAGCCTCTCTACTCTGTAAGGATAAAGCTGCATACTATCAGACCTCTCCACACTCTGCATTAGTGTGGGATTCAACTAGGTGTTATGATGATGATGATGAATTCTGCACCAAGCCACTTCTAGTTTTTTCATTGTAGCAAGCTCTCGCGTGATTTTATTTGAAAGACGGTGAATAGGCCGGTTGGGGTAGAAAAATTTATCTTGAGTGAGAGGATTAAGGGAATACTTGTAAATGTTGAATGCTTAAATGCTTACAGGGAAGTTCCAAGTACTCCCATAGAAGAGGGACTCCATTTTTATGTGGATTGGGAGTGTTATACCCATCCTATGAGCAACAGGTAGGCTTATAGGGGCTCCCTGACCTGTTCAATTATCAAACCACAGATATGTTCACTTCCCATTACCGATACAGCATGACACGTTACCTTGGACACTGTCGTTCAGTCTAAGAAGTTGGAAAAAGAAAGAGTGGGAAGCTTTCAGTTGCATAGCCTAAATGCTTTTACCTCTGAAAAATATGAGTGGATCCATCTAAGCCATAAGGATATCTATCTTCTAAAATCATCCAGAATCTCTTTAGGATAAGTGTTTGATTAGTAAGCTTTAAGTGATCCTTCTTCATTTTGATAACAAATGTTTGATCATTTAATTTTTACACTTCCCTTAGTACCAATGCTTGACTCCGAAAAAGGTCTACTCTCTAGTTGGCATTTTCTTCTTCTTTTTTTAATGCTAAGTTCAAGGTTAAAATAAGATTATGATGTTTTATCAAATTTTAAATTAAACTTTAATGATTTAATACATAGAAAAAGAACATTACCATTTTACAAACGTTTAAAAAAGTTTTAAAAACTCAAACTTAAATCAAAATGCTTTATCCTAAGATCCAATGACCTAAGTTTCAGTTCAAATTGTCATAAAAATGTTTTAAAAACTCAAACTTAAATCAGAATGTTTTACTTCTACCAAATGTAGATATTTTCAACTCCTGAAGAATCTCTTTCTAAGATCTTTTTTACCTAAGATATAATTTTTCACACTGACCAGATAAGCGTACTATAGTCCATTGTTGTTTGTCTGGCTTCTAATAGTGGATGAGTGATTACAACAAAATAAGAAGAGGAGTAAACATTTATTGCCCAGGTTCATAGGAAGAAGAAGATGACCTTGGAACAAGAGTACTATTACGATCCCGATTCAAGCAAAATTTTGAGTGCATGAACTTTTAAACTAAGAGAGCAAAATGGAGCTTTGACAAGATTGAACATAATGTTCCTCATTATATGAGCTCCATGAAAAGAAAATGTTACATAACGTTTGAAAACTACATCAAAATTACTTCTCTTTTCATGACTATGATGGGATATTTATAAACCAAGAAGGATGTCATCCTAGATAGGTGGCACTTGTTTGCCATGCAAGGATGTCTATCATTTAGCTAGTATGTAGTTAACTTGCATTGTTATGACATATCTGATATGCTTAGCAAACCTATGAAGAGGTATAAGCAATTTATACCATTCATTATCCTTTGCACACATTAAACAAAGCACAAATATTAGTTCCTTACAGAAATTCCAATGAAAGTACCAGTTCAATGATAAATAGCAGCAGTCACCGTCGATTCTGTCCCAGAGCAAACTCATGGGTCGTTGAATTTGGTGCGATGGAGAGTTGCTCCTTTGTGCAGTGGTAAGTAGTAACATTAACAAGAAGAGTAGTACTCTGAAGAAACTATTATACTGCTTTAGAAATAGGAGATGAGAAGAATTTGAGTTATCACACTATAGCCAAGATATCTCTTTTAGACACTGTTTATACAACATACCAGAAATGCACTAATTGATACCCTGTTGACAACTCTCAACAATGGAAGTATCATCCTCACCATCGCCCCTGATTTCAACATCAGGCTATATGATGCCACTTTATCTGAACAACTTCAAGTTCAGATCCAGATCACTGGAGCAGCAAGATCTACAGCCATTATGGCTACTCTTCATCACTAGATGATATATCGTTTGTAGAATCATGCCATAGATCTCAACTTCCTAAACTCCACTTCCGATGACTTGTATATGGTAGCAGACATAGCTCATAATCAGACTACCATCATCTAAATCTCGAATCAGTTACCACCAGTGGAGCTTGAAAAGTTAATGCTAACTGAATGAATCACTAACTACCAAAAAATCTTTCTTGCCCCTCATAGGCATTTTTTTCACACCACTACTACACCGATTCTGAAGACCTTATGAGATGGAACTGTGAAATCCATCTACACCGGGCCCAATGAAGATCAATCTGGACCCTCACATACATCAGGCCTCGTTTTGATGATTCAACCAGTGCTCTCTCACAGAAAAGGAAAAGATGGACCTCTGATCCACTATTTTAAACTTGATGGAGAACCAGTCTATGTTAATCATCATCGTGGACATTTTGTCTAGGATGTAGATACTTCTATGTGCGAACCTAATTGTGAAGTATGTCTAAACCCTGATTTAGGCAGTGATGATGATGATGAGCTATATAATCAGCAACAAAGGAAAAAGAGGAACAAAAGAAAAGAGATCTCTACTTGTCGACCCACTCGCCAGTTCACTATCACCATGATGATCGTGATGATTGAAAATCCAAGCCCAAGACCTAGAAGTATTCGTGAAATGCTCAAAGATGTTAACAAGGAACCTTTGATCTATCTAGAGTCAATCTTCAAACATCCTCACTAGTTATTCCTTCTATTCCAGTTGTTCCTACTCCAACCATTCCTTGTATGATGGTTAATCCTTATGAGCAAGACTTCCTCCACGCGAGAGATGTAGTAATGATCAACAAAGGGTTATCTCTAACCCATAGATTCATGTCTTTGGTATAAGTTCTCATGGAATGATGCTTTCAAATCCTGTTGATGAAACTCTTAATTGGCATATTGATAATGCTTTGACTCAAAACAAAGTCTTTCGACGAATTGATTCCAAACTTGATGGCTTGACTCAACAAATGCAGGTAACTCACTAAAGAGTTGATACAGTCTCTGCAAAGATCCAAAAACTGTACATATCTTACAAAGCTCAAATGGCCCAACTTGATGCAACTCTTCAACACTATGTCGATACTCAATATTTTGGCCCTGATTTCACCACCAAGGAGCAAGAACTTAGAAAGGTGAAAGAGATCCTTTAAAGAATGGAAGTTGACATGTGGAAAGAACAACCTAAGACTGCTTATGGAGTCTATGCCACATCCTTTCTAGTTACCCGATCGATCTATCCTTCATCAACATATCTTATCCCACTAATCTATTCTCCACCTTCATATCCTGAAGAAGTTGACTATGAAAAGGTATTCAAGTTCAACTATCCTTTGATCAGGCAGTATATCCATCCTACCACACTAAGCCCAAATTGACCAAATCAAAGCCTAAAGCTGAAAAGCCTCCTGAGCCATCACATTCATACACTAAAGCTACTGTTCAATACTTTAAACCAGCTGATCCGTAGAATAAACCCTTACAGATACACACTCCTCCTTCTTCTCCACCAAAGCCACAACCTCCTCCATTTACTGGGAAAGAAAAAGCTCCTTAGACAGATTTCATAGCAACTATTGTACCAACATCTGTTCCTACCATATTTGAAGACAAATACCCCTATGAGAATTCTAAATTAGCAACTCTTGCACTAGTAACTATTCCTAAGATATGTGATGATGAATACCCTTTTGAGCATTCTAGAATCTTTGAGCAATCATCTGCAGTAGCTGAACCATCTGAAGTGTCTAAACCATCTTCATATAAATCTACACAGTTTGCTTACTTGACAGATCTAGCTCAAGTCATGATGACCATGCCTCAACCTAGAGAAGTTGAGCCAAAAATTAGTGAAAGGTGAGTCCACATGAACTAAACCCTTTAGACCTTCACCACAACCATCATAAACACCACTGACCAAACCTACTTCAGATCCCTGGTTTACATTTGATGATCTTTGTAATAGCCCATTTTCCATACTAAGGGTTAAAGCCTTAGAATATTGCACATAAGTCATATCATTGAGAATTCATGAATTGCATTTCATTCACATGCATATCATTAGCATACACACATGAATTATGAATTAGTACACATTTCAAAGATAATATATGCACTTAATTGACATATTTCGGGGTATGAAAGGTTTAAAATGATCATGATGTGAATTGTGTATTATTTATGTCTTGAATTTTAGTTTGGTGGACTATAATTAGTAAACTTGGAATTTATTGTTACAATTGGAAAATTGATGAATTAAAATGTACATTTGGTCTTGGAAAAATGCCAAGTGGTAAGACAAATTGACATATGAAAAATAAGGATGACTAAGTCGATGAATTAGTGACATTTGGCATGAAAAATTAAGTGACAAATGACAGCTAATTAATTGACAAATGTCAGCAATGGTTGTGTGACAAATGGACTAAGTAACTAAATGACATAAGGCAGTATATATATATGACAAATGGAGTACATGCCTAAGGACAAATGTTAATCTAAGAAAATGACACCTTGCACCTAGTTTGAATTAAGCAAATGTTGGAAAATTTTCTGTTGAGTTCATTTCTCTTCTATCTTCGCTCGCTCCACCAAAACTTGCTCTCATCTCACATCTCTATATTTTGGCATAAGTATTGCTAAATTGCCACACCAGATCCATGTTTTTACCCTTCACAAAATAGTCACAGAACTAGAAAATTGTTGTTCTTGTTGTGGTCTTTTATCCTAGCTAAAAACCAACCTATTTCTATCATAAATTGGTGATGATCTTGCATGCATGGAGAGCTAAGTTGGCTTGACCTTTGAGCTGGAATTTGAGCTAAACAAGTAACTAAATATTGATCTTTATGGCATGTTTTAATATAAAGATTATGATGATTGAATTGGGATGGATTGTATATGATGTTGATGATGAAGTGTGCTGGAAAATGATACATGAATTGGATACTATTCTATTTTGTTCTTGATGTATAAAAATCGTAGGTTCTAGGTTGTTTTTATGGATGAATTAGATTGAGATTTGAAGTATAAACGAAGGTGGATTAATAGTAAAGATAGGTGTTATTGAAGTGTTCTTGAATCTGGAAAATTAGAGCTATAGGTGTGTTTGTAAAAAGTGACCGTTAATGTTATAAGTGAGTAGAATTTTGTAAGCCTTAGTGTAACCAATAAGGAAGTTAAATTAACCTAAAAATGAAGTAACCTTAAAGTACATGAAATCTGGAAAATTTCAGGTAATAGTGATGTCTTTAAGCTTGTAAATTTGGTGTAGTGTTGAAGGTAGTAAAGTTACACACATTAATGATGTTGATGACAAATTCTGAAATTTTAATTTCAGCCTTGTGTACATGTCAAACCAGCAAAGAAATTTCACTCTAAATTGGTATATTTGGACTTTATTAAGGATAAGAATGAGCCTAGATTATTACTTGATTAATTGGTTAAGAGCTTGATAAGTTTATGTAGTTAATTGATGTCAGAACCTAAAGAATGGACTGTTTTGATGTGGTTGAATTCAAATCTGAAAATTTTGATTTTTTAAAGGAATAAATGAATTCTTTTAATGCAAACCTGATCTTAAGGACGTAAGTAATGTGTATAAGGTATGGATGAATGAGCATTGAAAAACATGGGGTAATTATAAATGAGAATTGGGTAAGTGTATGAATATATATTGTTGTAAAAAGTTTGGTGAATATATAGATCTAGCTTTCTGAAATTCCATATTTAAAGTAACAATTCTGCGTGGATTATGAGAGGCTTTTCCATCATGAAAATGTTCAAGGATAAGTGTAAAGTATGGTTGATGAATTTGGAGTGAATCAAGCTAACTTAAAGGTACAAACCTGAATGCAAAATGGCAGTATAAAAAATATAATGTTTAAATGGTCAAGATTTGTAAATAAGGATACATACCAGAAAAAGTTAATTAAGCATGCATTGAACATGACACATATACATGTGTATGATTGAATAATTCATATGCTTGATCAACTTAGTAATGTGTAAAATATGTGTCTATTGCATGACTAAAGAAGCACAAGTTGATCGCCAACATCCAGACCTTGCCGGATCATCAAGACAATAGTTGTTCTGAAGCGTACTGTGAGTTACTCTAGATGTTTCTCACTATGATTGATATGTTTTTAGTTCAATTTCAGTTACTAAATTGTTACTTATATGATTGTTATAATTATGGACATTGTTGGTCTGAGGACTTTGATATTCGAGACTATATATAGAAATGTTTCCAAATTGAATGTCAATTGTTGATTGTGTGATTATCCATGAAATGTTTATTTGATTCAAATTGAATGGTGAATGTCGAACTTGGATCTGAAGAATTTGATACATTGCATGAGTATATCGAATGAAAAGTGTTGAAAGCATATTATGTGAAATGATGCATCTCATTACATGGATATGCACGATCAAATATAAAGGAGTTGTAATCGGAGTGATCAACGTGAGAAAGAGCTTTAAGCTCAGGATTGTGCGTAAAGAGCCATAGGCTTAGTCAATAATGAGCTCGATTTCCACAATGGGTATAGGATAGTAAATGAAATGAGCCTGGTGTCCACAACAAATACAGGACAGTAAATAGACGCTCGGTCACAACAAAGTAAAAATGAAAATGGAACATGTGCATTTGTATATATAACTTTACTTGTGTCATATGAATGATTGAGATTAATAATTAGATTGTTCTAAAATAGTGATATGAAATGTTGTATACATGACGTGGATTGGAACAATTAGCTCCTCCTTCATTCTATGGCTCACTACCCTAAACAAGTTAAATACAATGGATAGGCTTTCTTTCCTGAATTCAGCTGAGGATTGTGCTCTGTGTAATTCAGGACGAGAAAACAGAGACCCTTAGTTCTTTGAGTGCCATTTCTCTAGGGATATTTGGTCTTGGATTAAGCACAAATGTCTTTGCTTCTTAAGCACACATCAATACACAGGGATTCTATAATGGTTTATTGGTTTAAAGACTATTTCCCATCCTAATACAAATATCTGCCGAATTTCCTATGCGACTTGCATTAAGGAAATATAGGTTGAAAGTAACCTACTCAAGTTCCAAGATATTAGTAGAAGTCATCAATAGATTTTTTTAGTGTGTTTATACTAAGGTCAGAGAGTAAATAATCTCCTCGAGATCTATCAAGGAATGCTCATCTCAACTAGCTATCTTATGGAGAATATAGTGAAGTATGTAAGTCAAATGTACCAAGGAAAATGCATTAGATGGAAGAGCAAGGTAACAAAGGGCAAAGAGACAATTGAGCTAGGGTTTGACTAAGATCCCATCTGTTCTTAAGACTATCAACCAATGAACCAATAAAAAAAGAGATACGAGGAAAAGGAAGAGAAAGTTGGGAATCATCACTTTGCTTCTGTGAGAATTTATTGTGGAAGATGAAGAATTGAAATTTAGTTTATGAAGAATTTTTCAAATTTACCTGATCTGAGATTCTCCTCCATGAATCACTCCTACATGTCCCCTCAGAGGTTAGCGATCTCTAGAATCAACAAAAGTTCCTAAACAAGGAATGTCCTAAGGAGCTTTTCTGCAAGATACTCAAGCTCAAACCTAGCCTGAGCAGACATGAAATAATCAATTAAATGAATTTTAAGAAAGGAAAGAAGCATCCAGAGTGAATTTTCTCACCTATGGCCTGGTTGTTACGAGAAGTGGCTTCCGTCAACTTTGAATATTCCAACCTTAATTGGGTAAGATTTTAAGCATCAATTTATAAAGGAGTGGGAGTTTTTTCCCCTTTTTACCGTCCAAAACCTTCTTTGGCGCTTGATATGTTGTATTCCACTCGTTTATGTTGTTTCTTTTGATATGATGTCATCCAATGCTTGCTGATATTCTCTATGTCTGACAATTGTATTTGGTTTGTTTACCTTTTGCATTGCCATTTTGTCATAGAAGAGTATGCTTACTCTCCTTAAGTTATATTTTTCTTTACTCTCTTCACTATTTTTTTAATATATTCAATTTTAATTTTTTTAAATAAATATAGCATAAATTACACCAATCAAAACCCATATAAGAAATCCATTTGGAGCATTACTTGTATGACTATGGAAATTCTCATTGTTATGATTGTATAAGTGATCCTTTAACTTGAGACCTTCATAGTTATCTCTCTCTTGCTCTCTCTCTCTCTCCCTCCCTCCTTCACTTTCTCTCTTTTCATATAGTTCATTTGGAAACAACCTCTCTACTTGTTAAGGGTAAGGCTGCGTATTACTAGACCTCGCATATCAGCAGGATTCATACTGGGCGTTGTTATTGTTATTGTATATGAAGATAGTTGAGTGATCAATATAGGATTCATCAACCTAAATTGAATAGGGAGAATGTTCCATTGTTCTTGATTAGTATTGATTCGGAAACCCTTAGTCAAGGTGGAATGATGCTTTGAAAATAGTTTACAAATGTTATTAGTTGAATCAATTAATACTAGTAATATGTCTACTACTTTGAAAATAGTGTGCAAATGTTATTAGTTGAATCAATTAATACTAGTAATATGTCTACTGACTTAAATATAGTAGAAAATATTTATATGCTCTATGTTTAATAAGAAAATTATATGATGAAAGGATTAAATTATCCAAATGTTAATAATCCATCCTCTCCACTATTTAGAGTAGCTACATCATCTTCAGTTCTGCAGCAATATGAGGCTATGAGACCTGAGGATCCTCCAATGACAAACATACCAGACTCACCGAGAGAAGACTAATACAGAGACAATTTAGATGCTTTATTTTGGTTTTTCTTATCTCTCTTATTATTTGCATATTTTTCTTATTTTCTTTGTTATTTTATTTTATTTTGTTTGAAAATTTATATAACGTTATTTTATTTTATGTTATGTTTTTCAATCTTCTTTATTTATTTATTTTATTTTATCTTATCTTCTAATTCCCTTTTGTTTATATTTTTACAAGGATGGATGTATCTAATATCAGATGGACTATTCATCAAATGCAAAACCATGTAAATCCTATTATTCATGGAAATACCAATCAGGCAATGTACAATTTGAAGTGTAGGGAAGGGATTTCTTAAGCTTATTATAATATTTTTAATTCTTAAAATCAGTCCAAACTACTTTAGATTTTTATTAATTATTGAATTGAATTCGTATGCAAAAGGATGAAAATTATAATAAACTTGCTTTTAAAATTCATACTTTTAGTAATCATTAAGGTAATTAATTTGATTGAAAATTGCATATTATTTACACATAAGACTTTTTTGTGAGCTTTTGTACCTAAGAGCAAATACTTTGCTATTTTAAGCTCTTTTATTCTTTCTTGTGTGTTATCATGCATAGTAGGATGATTCTAGAGCTTGCTTTTGTTATCTATATTGAGAACACATTTTTAAATTAAAAGAATTGAATTGATAAAGGCATTTAGATGTAACCTTTGCTTTAACCTATTTTCTTGATTATTATCATACTATATTTTATCCCTTAGGAGTAACCACTTAGTGCACCACATTAACGACCTTTACCTTATTTTCTTGAATGGCTTTTCACTACTTTTAAACCATAAAGGATTTACATTTACATGATTCTTTGAGACTTGAATTATATTGAAGAATTTTGAAGAGGTCTAATATTTAATTTGATTGTTGGTACATGTTGAATCCTAAAAAAAATGATGTGAGCATAGAAAAAAGAAGAAAGTAATGTAAAGTTCTTATATCAGTGGAATTATGGTGTGAAGGACCTATAATATGAAGAATTAAGTTTCATGTAATTTTGTTTATACAAATTTCCTTCAATAATATAACCCTTTTTATTATCCCTATCTTAACCTTACCTAAACCTCATTGATTTTTGTTTATAGTTTACTTAAAAATGGTGGAGGTATGATTTTATTATATGCTTATAGTTAAGAATCTGCCTATGTATTGATTTGATAGTTCCTACACTTTCCACCCTAAACACATTTGAGTGCATTGAAATTGGCGAGAGAGTGAAAAATTTTGCTTTTGGTTTCAAAAAGATTATCTATGTGAATTGTTATTGATATTAACTCATGAAGGTTGGTTCTAAGATAATTTGAATCTAATTTTATTATAATTTGATTGATATGACTTGACGATTTAGGGTGTGGGTGGACAAGTTGAGGATAATAAGGAATGAATATATGTATGTTTGATGATTTGGATTATGATTTGGTTATGGACAAGCAAAAGCTTAAGTGTGGGTATATTTGATAAATGGTTAATTTACTAAATTTATATACCCACTTGTTATTTAATAGTTTTGTAGCAGTTTTAGTATTTATTTTGGTTCAAGTGTGTTTATAGGTAATAATTACCTTTATACATCAAGAGGAGAAGTGTAACATCCCGTTCTCATACTAAGGGTTAAAACCCAAAAATTCAGTGCAGGTGAGCTCAAAGAGAGATTAAGAAAATGCACATTCTTGCACAAGCATAGCATATATGCACATAAATATTGAATCTTTGCACATAAAAATAATGGTACATGAATTCATTGACAACTTTTAGGTATAATTGATTTTAAATGTGATATTTTTGAAAATGAGAAGTAGAGGGAGTAAAAAGAGTGATCTTGGGGTGAGTTGTGATAAGGGAAAGATTGAAATAAAATTGGTAGTGATTTGGAAAATGTTCACTGAGTTGCTTTGGTCTATTAGCCATAACATTTTCTTTAGTTATCCGAATGATATGATTCTTCATTTGCATTAAACTAGAGATATATGGCTACATTTCTTATGCAGACATCAAATTTAAATTATGTCTATAAAAGTCTCAAAATTTTCATGAAGTTGAGAATTGGGTGTAGTACATTGGTGGATGAATGAAAAATTTTTGTTCAAACTTCAGGGGAAATTTGGGATTGATCTAGATCAATTTTGGAAAGTTGCCTTCTTGAGAGTTATAGGTCTTTCTTTTTATCTTTCCAACGGTATATAGTATGAGAATTTTGGAGATCGGAGTTGAAAGTTATGGTCCTTATAAGGGAAGATGTTCAAGAGTGAAGTTGTATCGTTTGTAAAG
>JANITX010170672.1:0-12772 GCA_027564395.1 Erythroxylum ulei
GGTTCCAAGAAGTGAGACGACCCGAGGTTACAGCTTATACTGCAATCTTGGAATTTTTATTTTTGACCGGTTTCCAATGATCGATTTTAGGATCGAACGACGAGCCGCGATCAGGATACAAATTTTATGAAGAAATAGAGTGTTAATTCAGTCCATAAGCCCTTCAATTTCTAGATGGAATTTGAGTATAGTGTACTGTTCAGTATAATAATAGTCCGTAAATGTTTGGGGTATAACTTTCAGACTACTAAACCAAATTGAATGATTTTGCTGTCATTAGAAATTTAAGACAATGGGAAACAAATGTTCTGAAGAAGTCGAATTGAAATTCTGGTTTGAAAATTTCCAAATTTTGTTTTGAAATAAGAGAAATGAGTTTGAGTATGGTGACTGAATTGTGTGGGCACGCCGTTGAACAAATTGTGAGGAAATTTTTGGGGTGTTGCGAGAATGAAGATGAACTGATGATGGATAATAAGGGTTCATGGAAATAACCCTATAGGATAATATGATTCGTAGTATGACTCTAAATGTTGGGCTCTAGAAGCGAGGTCCAACATTGTTTGGTGTCAGAGCAAGAAAATAAATCTATGATGGTTAAGGAGATTTATGGTAATACGCTCACGTTTCATAATTTCGCCAGAGGTTGGGCTCTGGAATCAAGTGGGACCCAATAGTTATGGTATAAGAGAAAGAGTTGGGTTCTGGAAACAAGCTGGATCCAACAATTTGTAATGTAGGTATTTGCATCACTTGGAGAAAAATGTTAAAAATAAGGCTAAAATTGAAGGTTCAATGTAATGCTTATTTAGTATAGGAAGCAAGTACATTTTGTTCACATTATTTTGAGTCCTATGTGCATAGGAGAAAGAAATGTTCCTCACAATAACGATATGGGTGAAACGAGTAATGTTGATGGTAACTTATCCATTTTCACATATCCTGAATGAACATGTGGGCGCTCAACAAGAAGAATGTTAACAGAAGAAGAAACAGAAGCTGCCCATGCTTACATTTTATTGAATTACCAAGAGGTTTAACCTTTCGTGTAGTAAGTTTAAGTTAATTTTGAAATTGATTATTTGGGTTTTCAAGGTGAGTGGTGTTCACAACTAAAATACATAATAATGCTTTTAGATTATACGAGGAATGGTTACGTGAGCCAATGCATGAAAAAACACAAGATGATATCAATAAAGGAGTTTAAAGCCACTTTTCTCGATGATTCGAAAAATATGTAAGTTTTGACTTGTAATAATTGAAATGTTTGAATTATCATATCAAAAGGCTTAAATGACATTATAATATTTAATATGATAATTTTTTATGTAGGCCTTAGAAAATCCAATAGAGAACAAGTTCGTATGTGATATTGCGAAAGGATCTTTGCAATCTGTTAAATCGTATCTGGTGTATTTTGTTAATGGATAAAAATTTCATACAGAATATCATAGTTATAACATGGCAATAATAAATAGTGGGATTTGCATACGGGGAAAATTGATGGATTACTATGGTAAAATTATTGAGATACTTAAAATTGAGTACCCTACATTGCCAATAAAACAGAGTGTGATGTTTAAGTGTGAATGGTTTGATCCAACTCCTAATATTGGAACAAAAGTGCATAGCTGATACAATCAAGTTGAAATCAACCAACAAAGAAGACTTAGACAATTTGACTCTTTCGTGTTGGTGATGCAAGTGATCCAGGTGTGTTATGTCCCTTTTCCCAGCTTAAGACGAGACAAGTTAGATTGATTGGCAGTTTGCAAAGTAAAACCTAGAGGTATTTTTGAATTATATAGAAAAGGAGAAAATAAGAGAATTGAAAGTGAAGTGTTTCAGGACGATGTTCATGAAATAAATGCATGTGTAACATATGACGAGAATGAACCTTTGAACGATCCAAATAATGAATATGTTGAAATTTTATCTAGAGAGGAGGAGCAATCTATAGAGGGCAAGAGATCTGAATGGAAGCCAGACTTTGATGATTTTGATTTACAATTAAGAGATAATAGCGATTAATTTGTTTATTAATAGAATATTATATTAATAAATTTATTATTGAATTAATAATATATTGTTATATATTTAATTTATATTTTTTCTATTAGTGGAATAATCAATTTCATATGAATTTCAGGTTAAAAATATGTCATAGAAGAGAAAAAAGGATAGATTGTGACCAAGGCTAAGGTTATCACCATTTGGAGGAGCCATTACATGTCCAGGTGAAGCATCACATTCTATAGATGCTACAAAATCAGGTGATGCATGTCCAGATAGTGCACATCCAAATGAGGCATCACCTTCCCCACCTACAGTCCCTGTAGAGTCACATTCCCTAACTACTGCTACATCATCCAACACTCTTACTATATCCAGACCATCAAATATTATCGATGAAACATCTACTTCCATAATAGAATCTGAATCTATATTGACAAAGAAATTAGAGGTAGATGTTGCAAATGAAGGAGGCAGCCTCTAGCATGGAGCTAAGGGAGTTGATGGAAGAATTTACATTACAATTGTCAATGATTTGTGAGTGAAATTCTAAAAAAAAATGTAACACGTGATAACACGATAGGTTTATAATAAAGTGATATCTTTTAATTTGAAATGATCTATAATAGCATATATATTAGGTTGGTTACGTTTTGAACGTGCTCCAAAAATATCTTATACAAGTTCAAGGAGAAGATAGAACTTGAGGGTTATATGTGGAAGAGTATCTCTTAGGGGATAAAAGATTTTATTATTAGGAGTTTAATGTACAAAAAATAAATTCTTTAATCTTTTTTATTTTATCTAATTTTTACATTAATTAAATACATACTGTAGTTTATAAGTACTTATAGTATTTTTTTTTTTAATTTTTCAAAAAAAAATTCAAAATTTGATACTGTCAATTATGATGTATGGGATGCGAGCCCATGCATATTATAGAGACTTTGTTGGTTTGATACACAAGAATGGTATACGGCCTCCTTATATATCTAAAGAAATATAGAGTCGTTGGCAGTAATATTGGGCAACACCCTAGACAATCTCCTTTTCAGAGTGCAATTATGCAAACAGATGGGGAGGATTAGAGGGAGGGAGCCTACCTGTACACACAAGAGGATCTTTGACTCACCTGGAGCATACAGAGAAACTTGTAAGTATCTAAACTTTACACTTATATTCTGATTTTTTTACTAATTACTACAAATTAGATTTCAATGTAATTTGATGTACAAAATTTAGAATGAAAATATATGTGTATTATGGAGAATGATATTTTATAAATGTGTGTTTCCATGAATGGTTGTGTTGTTGAGAAAATTTTTTGTTTAAAAGGGGTAAATATCATAAAATAGAAAACTCTAATGAAATTTTTGTAAATTATAGTTCACTTATAATACTTTATTCTGATGCAGGAAAAGTCTATAAGCATAAAGCCTACATTACTTCAGCTTTTTTTGCACACTCACACTAAAAAACATGATGATGATACCTTCGTTAACACTCTATGTAGGCAACTTAATGTATGTAAAATTTATACTTAATATTAATTTGATAAATAGTATTGGTTAAAAATTATCACTTATTAATATAAGCGATTATAATGATAGGAGCAAATACAAGAAAGCATTGAACGTCAGTCTCAAAACTCTAAAAACATTGTTGAGAGTTAGATATATCTTGATACAGTTGGTGGTAGGGACTGCTGTGGAAGGATTTTTGAATTAGGTTCTTTTGCAAACACATGATGTTCCCATTCCTTCACATCCATTACAACTGGATCTAGTTGATGGTCCGAATCCAATGAGACAGTCGTTTAGCTTGAGAACACAGTGGAGATGTTGGCAACTCTGTTGCAACAATCGATGAACTACATAGCCTAACTCTTAATGAGATGGATGAGTTGAAGGGGAGAGGCAATACCTCATCACAACAGTCAGATCATCCACCTTCACCAACTACATAACTTATATTTATAATATTTCGGTACTTAAATGGATTTTATTTGATGTTTTGCTTCTCTTAAGTTTTTTTTTATGAATTCTTAATTTATAGTAATAACGTACATTTTCAAGATACTTATTGTTGTACATTATAATTTTTATATTATATTACCAATCAAGATAGTTTTATATTATATTATCAATCATAATTATATTTTTAAATTAAATATAGAAAAAATTAATAGATTATCAACAGAAAATTTTGGTGGGAATTTGTAGTGATGCTATATTCCATAGGTAAATTTAGAATTTCCCAACGAAAACTGTAATTCCATCAGGAAATTGTACTTATGGCCGTTTCTCATACGACTCTTTCTATCAGTAATTTTGGTTGCCAAAGTTGTTTGCCTACGAAAAATTAGTATTTTTTGTCCACAATTTTCATCACTAAAACCAATTTTTCCTATAGTTTTCTTCTCATGTCATTGGTGAAATTAGGATTACAATGTTGCATGCAAAATATATAAATAAAAAATATTGAATGATTGTATCATATTAAATATGAAATTGTCAATTTCGCAAGCCCTGTTTTATGTTGAAGAGCATCGATAAGCGTCCAACTTCGTCCTTCTTCTTTATACTTTGTTGTTATCTTTTGTTCTAGGTAAGTCATCCAATTATTGTGTATCATATGTTATGCTTTAATATTACCTCTATTGGTGTTTACGCTTTGTTAAGTTATCAAACTTAGCATATGAACTTGTGATTGATAATTTGGGGCTAGTTATATGATGCACCTACAATTATGGACAATCCTTTGTGTACTAAAGCTCTAGGATAGTATAGAGACTGAAAACTTGGGATGCAGCTCCTATGAGGCTTATCAGTGAAATATTCCGCTTGCCAAAGAGTCACAACGATAACTTACTTTCTCGATTCATGTGGTATAATAATGCCACGTACCACAGATTTGCATTTGAATTCAAACTTAATTTATAAACTTGTAGTGATTAATGGAGAAGTAATTTATAAACTTGTAGGTAGCAATTGGAAGGTTGTTCAAAAGCTTCAACACCAAAATCTCTTCAATTTTTGTGAAAAAGACAATGGTCTAATGAGTGAGGATGGTGATAAAGTATATCAATAGATTAAATCAGAGTTAAATAATGAAGCTATTCAAATAAAAGATGCAGATATATCATCATTCCACAAGAGAGATATCGATCCCAATATAGTACAGGTGGATGAAGTATAAGCCAATCTTATCATAGAAAGAGATGAAGACTATGTTGAGGTCCAATTATATGACAATGATGATACTTTCGCCGAATATAATAGTGATGAAAAGTTGAATCATAATTTAACTAATGATGATGATTTTCAAGATCTTAATCATGATGATTGAAGGTAATAAAAGTGTTGTTTATATTTTTTGAAGTGTATTGTTCATGATTGAGTTATGTTAATGCGTATTGTTGATATTTTACTTATGTTAATGCGTATTGATGATGTTTCACTTATGTTAATGTGTATTGTTGATGTTTTCTTGATATCTTCACATAATAATAATGCTAAAATAAGCAAACATGAACTACACTTTTAAAATAAACACATCTATACCATTTGGCCTCATTTCATTTAGTCAATGCTAAAATAACTAGAGACAAACTATGTTGATGATTGAGATATGTTTATGTGGATTGTTAATGTTTGACTTATGTTCATGCAGAATGTTGATATTTGAGTTATATTAATGCATAATATTGGTGTTTGAGTTATCTTTATGTGAATTTTATTGTTTGAGTTTTGTTTATGCAGAATGTTGTTGTTAAAGTTATATTTATGCGAAATGTGTTGTTTGAGATATGTTTATGCGGGTTATTGATTTTTGACTTATGTTTATGCGAAATGTTGATGTTTTGATTATGCTTATACAAAATATTATTGTTTGAGTCATGTTTATGCAGATTGTTGATGTTTGACTTATGTTTATGCATAATGTTGATATTTAAGTTACAGATATCCAATAAAATGGCACCTGATAGAAACAAAGAAAAGAAGGTGGCAACTATAAAAATTGTTCCTCCCCCACAACAACTAGATCAATCCAACCCTAGCCAACAACAACTATCGACTTCGTCCACCAATGAATTCAATCAACAATAACCTCCATATGCCTCAACTAATGCTAAGGGATCTTTAAGTTTGTTAATCTTTACCACCTATAATTAGACTTATGCTCAAATATATATTTATGTTAAGTTGTCATTTTGTGCTTATTTTGTATTTGAATCTCTTTAATGTGTTGAAATTAATATTTAAAATTGATGGATTTGTTTCTTAATTGTTCTCAGATGATTTTCAACACTTAAGAGATAAAATTGAATAAAAAAAGATGCAAGGGAAACAAAGATAATCCGAAATTCCAGACTAATAGGAAATTTAGTGACTAAGTGTGGGCACGTGCAAGGACAAAGAATAACTGCAGAATCTATTTTTAAATGTAGATCTGATTCACCCAAGATTATCATGATCTTGAGAATCATATTGATACCTTGCTGATGAGGATCTACAACCTAAATATGGGGGAGAGATTATCTACAAAAGAATTGAAAGGGATAAAGTAGGATTTTTGACACTGTTCACGTCAGCCAGCATTAGGATAATCTACATTTTTCTGTAGAATTTTCTTCTATTTCTTTTTGTTAGCCATATTTAGGTTTTTCATTTTCTGCAGTATTTTCTCTAGGAGTTTTCAGATTTTCTAGGAAAGACCAGAGATGGAGACTTTAGGATTGGTTGTTTCTTTGTAAATTTTCACTTTCGTTATGAGTAGCTAAATCCTTTTTCTTGGTTAAGGGAAACCACATTATCATCTATTATGTGTGAGACATTCCAATAAAGTTTGTTTTGTTGGTGAATATTGAGTGCCTTCCAAATTGCCTTTTATGACTGAATTGGTTGATAGGATGCATAACTAGGAATTGATTCGTTTAGTTGCCAAATTAGTAGGATATAACGTTCAGTTTTGCTAAGCACATGTGGCGATTAGGATTACCATCTTTATGTTAGAGTTGGAAATTCTAAGAAGAAACTCATCTTGATTAAATGTATGTCGTACATGTGTTATCTTGTACATTGGTTTCTTAGTTCTTAAAGCTATTACTCAATTAAACCTAAGATCGTATCTAAGTTGTTGATTAATAATAATGCTTAGAATACTTGTTTCTATTCATTTAAACTTAAGAGAAAACATCACCCAATGAATGTTTGTTGATGGATTGAATTTTATATCAAGGATCCATATTAGTGTGATAACGTTAGTGACCTGAAACCAAGGTTTATTTACTGAATTTCCAGATCTGAATATTTTCATTTAATTTCAGTTTTTGTTATTTTTAAATCTAAAATTTTCGTGAATTAAACCCCCCTTTTTCTTAATTTGTTTTAGTTTTGAACTCGTACAATCTTTACCGTTAAAATTCCTTGTGGGAGCGACCTCAACTTTTCACTAACTACATTTCATTGCCAGAGTTGGTATTAATTTGGTTGCAGGTGACAATAGTACCAAATTTTGGAACCATTGTCGGGGAGTTTCTCAATGGTATAAGTATGTTACATGAGTAGATAAAAGAACTCAGCTATTATTTGATTCAGAGATCGAGAAGACAACCAAAAGGTTACGAAAGTAGATGAAACAATAGCAACAAGTACAAAAAATGGAATGTATGGTAGCAAACTGCAGTCTTCGTGAATTAGCCGCGCCCATGGATACTCAACAACTCCACTGCATCAACTTTCCAAATTTAGGTACAGCAATACTTTTGAATTAAAATTTGGGCTGATTCATTTATTACCTATTTTTAAGGGTTTTTCGAGAGAAGATCCGGATAAACAATTAAAGGAATTTGATGTGATTTGCAAGGGAATGAAACCAATGAATGTGACAGAAGAGCAAATTAAACTAAGAAACTTGCCCTTTTCTCTTAAAGATGATGCTCAAGATTGGTTGTACTATTTAGCCAGAGAAAACGTGCAAACATGGGCTAAAATGAAAAGACTTTTCTTTGAGAAATATTTTCTAGCATCAAGAGCAGTTAACATCTGAAAGGAAATTTGCGGCATTCGACAATATACGGGAAAGACACTCTACGAATATTGGGAAAGATTCAAGAAACTTTGCGCTAGTTGTCCCCATCACCAAATAACCGACCAGTTGTTGATTCAATACTTCTATGAAGGTGTTTTGCTCACAGATAGGAGTATGATTGACGCTGCAAGCGGTAGCATTTTAGTTGATAAAACAGCGATAGCTGCAAGGGATTTAATAGCGAATATGGCTTCCAATACGCAACAATTTAGGATACGTTCTGGATATAGTTCAAAACAAGTGAACGAAGTGAATGTGACAGCGTTGAAGAAAAGATTGGATGTCCTTACTTCTTTGGTGCGACAAATTGTGGTTACAAAGAAAGAAGAAGCAAAGGCATATGGAATATGTTTGATGTTAGGACACTCAACTGATGCATGTAGGGTTTTGCAGGAGGAAAACACAGAACAAGTGAATGTCGTGGGAGGTTTTGCTAGACCAATTCAATGGAAATATGACCCATTCTCCAACACCTATAATCAGGGTTGACGTGATCTCCCAATTTTGCATTAAAGGAATCCTTAAAAGTAGCAAGCAAACACGAATTTCTAGCAGTTTAGACAACCTTATATGTCTCGACAACAGCAGAACATAACATCCAATTCCAAAGGTAAGCCTTCCTTAGAAGATATAGTTCAATCTTTGGCAACTAACACTTTGACATTTCAGCGGGATACTCAAGCTACTATCTGAAATATTAAAAATCAAATGAGCCAAATGGCAACCGCTATAAATCGATTGGAGGCACAAAATTTTGGAAATTTTCCAGCACAACTGGAGATTAATCCCGAACAAAGTACTAAGGCTATCACATTGCAAACTGGTAAGGAATTGCAGGAACCACTTCTGAAAATTTTCAGAAGAGGGGTAGAAGGAGAAGCAACGAAAGGAGTAGAAATGACGTAAACAACTCTGCAGAATATGGTTGTTCTGGCCCCTTTTCTGAGTCAATTTGCCAAATCAAAGAAGGAAGAGCAAGAGAAAGAAATATGGGAGACTTTCAGAAAAGTTCAGGTAAATATTCCTCAACTTGACGCGATTAAATAGATTCCACAGTATGCAAAATTCCTTAAGGAACTTTTCACTTCAAAGAGGAAATTAAAATTTGATGAGAAAGTGCAATTGGGGGAGAACGTTTTAGCTATTTTACAAAAGAAAAAGCTTCCACCCAAGTGTCAAGACCCAGGTATGTTCACTATCCCATGTCAAATCAGTGATTTGCGAATCGAACAAGCTATGTTAGATTTAGGTGTGTCCATAAATGTCATGCCATATGATGTTTATAAATCTTTAAATGTGGGACCTCTTAAAGAAACTAAGTAGTGATTCAATTAGTTCATTTTAGTTCAAACTGGGAATATGTTTTTTTTGGCTAATTTTTATATTTTGTAGATGGGGAGCGATGATATATCTTCTTCAACCCTGAATTTATTTGGAAGGCCATTTTGAAAACAACTAGAGCGAAAATTGATGTTCATGATGGGTCATTGACTATGGAATTTGATGGTGAATTAATTAAGTTCAACATATACAATGCCATGAAATTTTTGGATGATGAACAACCTATTATTTCTATGAATTTTATTGACATATGGGTGCAGGAAAATTCATTTTTAATGGGTAGAGATGAACTTGAGACAATCTTAGAGAGAGGAGAAGCACCACGGTGGAAGAATAGAAGGAATCGGTACTGCCCAATGAAAAAATGGAAACGCTGTTATGCCAACTTGGGGACACCAAACCATTGATCAAGCAGTTGCCGTATGTGGATATGTCCAGAAGTAGCACCAAGTTATTACCATCGTTGGTCCAGCCACCAACTTTGGAATTGAAGAGTTTGCCTAGCCATTTGAAGTACTTCTTTTTAGGTGAGAAAGACGCGTTACCTGTTATAATTTCTAATAAACTCACAGTTTCGTAGGAAAATCAGTTGATTCACATGCTGAGGGAGAACAAGGAAGCTTTCAGTTAGACAGTGGCTGATTTAAAAGGTATTAGTCCTACCATTTGTATGCATCGAATATTGATGGAAGATGAAGCGAAGAAGGTGCGGTAACCCCAACATCGTGTAAAACCACCCATGATGGAAGTGGTGAAGAAAGAAATCTTGAAGCTTTTTGACCTTGGCATCATTTATCCAATTTTGATAGCAATTGGGTAAGTTCGGTCCAGGTAGTTCTGAAGAAAATTGGGGTAACTGTGGTTGAAAATAGCGATGGTGAGTTAATGTCAACTCGTGTTCAAAATGTTTGGAGAGTCTGCATAGATTATAGGAAGTTAAATTCTGTTACTAGAAAAGATCATTTTTCGCTTCCATTTATTGATCAAATGCATGAAAAACTTGCAGGTAAATTCACTACTATTGTTTAGATGGCTATTTAGGGTATTATTAGATTTTGGTAGCACCTAAAGACCAAGAGAAAACAACCTTCACATGTCCATTCAGCACCTTTGCTTACCGAAGAATGCCATTTAGGTTGTGTAACGCACCAGTGACATTTCAAAGGTGTATGGCAAGTATTTTCTTTAATCTTGTGGATTTATGGATGATTTCACGTTTTATGGAAAGTCTTTCGAAACATGTATTATCAATCTTGAAAAAGTGCTTAGACATTGCATTGAAACTAATTTGGTTTTAAGTTATGAAAAGTGTCATTTCATGGTTGATCAATGCATAATTTTGGGTCATACTGTCCCTTCTAAGGAAATTGAAGTTGATAGGGCTAAGATAGATGTTATTCGATCTTTATCTTATCCCATGACTTTGCAGGAAGTTTGTTCTTTTCTTGGTCACGCAAGATTTTATCCACAATTTATCAAGGTCTTTTCTAAAATTATGTAACTCATGTGTAGACTGCTTCAAAAAGACGTGAAGTTTGATTTTTTTGAGCCATGCAGGATTACGTTTGATGAACTCAAGGAACGACTTACTACAGCATCGATTATTCAGCCACCCAAATGGGACATGCCATTCAAGCTAATGTGCGATGCTTCAGATTATGTAGTTGGCGTCGTGCTGGGCCAAAAGTGGACAAGATACCTCATATTATTTATTATGCTTCCATGAAACTTAATGATGCCCAGAAGAATTATTCCATAACAGAGAAGGAGTTTTTAGCCGTAGTCTTTGGATTGGCGAAGTTTCGGTCATACTTGTTGGGCACGAAGGCGATCATTTATTCAGATCATGCAACTCTGAAATATTTGGTGAATAAGAAAGAAGCCAAGTCGAGGTTGATTCGATGGATTTTACTTCTTCAAGAATTTGATTTGGAAATCTGTGACAAGAAAGGAGCTGAAAATTTGGTGGTTGATCATCTAAGCAAGATCACTCTGACTACTGCATCTGATATTCTTCACAAAAAATTTCTAGATGAAAGTCTCTTTGCAATTCTACAAGTAATTCCATGGTATGCTGACATAGTAAACTTTTTAGTGACTAAGTCTTTGCCTAGTGATTTATCTAAAGCTGAAAGAGATAAAATTAAGCGAGAGATTAAATATTACATTTGGGATGAATCTCATCTTTGGAAATTTTGTTCTGATCATATTGTTAGGAGATGTGTTATAGATGATGAAATTTCTTCCAAATTAAATTTTTGTCATTCATCTGTATGTGGGGGACACTTTGGTCCAAAAAGAACTGCTCGAAAATTTCTTAAATTTGGACTGTTTTGGCCTAAGTTGTTTTATGACTCTTACACGTTTTGCAAGTTTTGCGATCGCTGTCAAAGACCAGGTAGCTTGGGATCGAGAGATCAAATGCCATTCACCAACATCCTGGTACGTGAGATTTTGATGTTTGGAGAATAGACTTTATGTGTCCTTTTCCTTCTTCCTTTTGTAAGAATTACATTTTGCTTGCTGCGGATTACATTTCGAAATGGGTTGAAGCTAAGGCTCTGTTGTCTGATGATGCTAAAATTGTTATAGATTTTCTAAAATCTAACATTTATGTCAAGTTCGAAGTGCTTTGTGCTATCATTAGCAATCGAGGGACCAATTTTTGCAACAAGATTTTTAAGGCTTTGATGAAAAGATGTGGTGTCACACACCAGGTGTCTACAGCCTATCATCCGCAAACAAGTGGACAAGCTAAAGTATCCAACAGGGAGATCAAATCTATACTAGAAAAAGCGGTTAATCCTAACAAAAAAATTGGTGCTTACGATTAGATGATGCCTTGTAGACGTACTGGACTGCTTACAAAACTCTAATAGGCATGTCACCATACAGGTTAGTTTTCGGTAAGCCTTGTTGTTGGCCCCAAAAATATTTTTTTTCTTTTGGAGTATTTAGTAGTTTGATTATGTTGGGTTTATTTAGTTTGATAATGTGAGTAACGCTTTTTGAAGTGGGTTAATTGAATTTAGTGCTAGGGTAGTAAGTTTGTATAAGGGGTAGTTAGGAAGAACACTTAAGTTCTTAAATTTTAAGACTTACAAGGAGGGGTGATTTGGTTTTTTTAGCTTCATTAAAAGAAAGAAAGAAAGAAAAGCATTCTTATCTTGTTTTTGGGAAGAAGGAACGAAAATTTTGAAGAAAGAAGGGTGAGTGTTTTGGTTGGGAGGAGAAAGAAGAGAAGAAGGAGAACAACCTAGGGTTTCACTTTTCTTTGCTTTAGAAGAGTAATTTTAAGAGTTTTTCAAGAAGGAAAAAGAAAGAG
>JANITX010170718.1:0-12766 GCA_027564395.1 Erythroxylum ulei
GAGTTATGATTTTTACAAGTTGCTGTACTGTTTAGGATGATCATTAGTGGACAAAAACTTTGAAGTGGTTTTCGATTCTCTTAGAGGCCAAATTGATTTTTCTGTCCTTCATGAAAGTTGTAGAGCTTCCTTCTAGCTTTCTATTGATACCAAATTTGTCAAATTTGGAGTTCGGGATCAAGAGTTATGATTTTTGAAAAATTCAGTTTTATCAACAGATTTGAAGTTCTGTTACTTTGCTTATAATCCGACCCCTTTTGAAATCTTGTGTTTATAATTTCTCCGTCCAACATCCGATTAACTTGGTTTTCGAAGCGTTGGATTCCTAAGACTATTATTTACATTTTCATGGGAAATTATGATTTTTAGGAGATTAAATGGAAAGAGATTATTTGAACCTAAGTGAGAGGATTGGTTAAAGGTTATGAGTTAGATGATTTTCTGAACATGGTTCAGTATTTTGCGAAATTAGGGATATGTACAGCTCCGATTGAACTGATTCTTGAGGAAAAATAAAATAGAGACATGGGGCTACAAATCATGTGAAGGGATCGAAGTTTAATTTAGCCCCTAAGATGTTCAACTTCTGGAGTGAAGTTTGACGTAATGTTCAGTCGTGGTTAAGTTCAGGTCTGAAAGTATTTTGGCCATAACTCCTTCGTTTCTGAACTGAATTGAGTGTTTTTGGTGTCGTTGGAAACGTAAGGGCAGAGGAACACTTCTCTAGAAGGAAGTGTTACCAAATTATTTCGTTTACCTGATCAAATTAAGGAAGGAAGATGTTAGTTTTTCAAAAATGTTTCAAGGGCAATTATGGAAGATCACTTAAAGAGTTAGGTTTCAAGGATAATTAGTAAGGGAAAAATGGTCTTTTATCTATCATTAACTGAAAATATAAGTGGCTGTCGTTTTATGCTAAGGAGAGCCACGACACTTTGAGCAAATGGAAGAAAGAAAATAAGAAGAAAGAAGGGAGGAGCAATTCGGTGGAGAAAGGGAAAGAGAAACAGAGGGGAAGCCTAGGGTTTTTTATTTTTTCCAAGCTTCCAAGAGGATTTTTTAGTAGATTCAAGGGCAATAATGTGGAAGAGGATGAAAACTCCCTATGGAGCTTTGAAAAATCCGAAAATGATGGAGATTTAGGTAAGAGCAAATTATAAACTTTGAGTTTTTATGAATTTTTGGTTTAGATATCTTGAAATTAGTATGGGTTTGTGAATTATGAAATCAATTTTGAGGATTATGTCATTTATGCTGTTGAATTTGGGTGAAATTGGTTTAGGGAAATTTAAATTGGAAGAAAGAAAGAAGCAATGGTCAAATGAAGCCAGGGACAAGCTTCTAGCATCGATTCAAGGTGGGTAGTATGTTCATTTGTTGAATTTTAAGCTAAGTATGTATTTTTGAATAATCAAGAAGCAAAACTTTTACAAATTATGTTTATGATAATGTTTAAACATTATGATTTTCGAAGGACTAAATTCCTTGTTTTCGGAATGATTTTAAGAAATTGCAAGATTTATGAAATTCATTGTTTTCGAATTATTCGAATAATTTGATGATATTGCTATGATTTATTAAATTGAAATAATTGATGGATTTTATTGTTTTGAATAAAAGATGAAAATTGTTACATGAATTTTGGATGAAAAATGTGCATTGTGTGTTTGATTTATGATTTAAAGAAATTGATGCATTCTTTGTGATGAATTGAGATTGCATGTAAATTGCTATATGACTTTATGTGATTTGTGAATATGATTTGTGTCGAGCACGACACTATATGAAAAATCAAGATTTCGAAATATGCCTTCGGGCAATCCAAATTTTTCAGTATAATTATGTGTTATGTGGGTTTGGTCAGGTCCCATAAGTGGGACGATTGCGCACTTGTCTATTTTTTTTAAAGGCTTCTCCCGCCTGCCCGCTACTGGCACTGAAATTTTGATTTCGGACTCCCATAAGTTCACGACTACACCGGACCGCTATGTGGGAAGGTGTAGTACGTTCCGTTCACGGCTGCACAGGACCGCTATGCGGGAATGTGCAGTACATTCTGTTTTGGACCGAACCAAACCATTATGATGTGCTATGTGTTTTTGTTTCGTTTCTAAGTGTGATGCATTGCATGATTTGAACATTGTTCATGAAATTTGAAAGAAATTGAGATCTACACGATTTTCGAAGTGGTTCTTGAAGTTTGAAAAGTGAAAAATTTTGATTGAGAATTTGAAGAATAAGCCATTGAGATTTTCAATCGTGAAATGTTTGTAATCTGTTTGTAGATGTTTTGGAAGGAATTGAGAAAATTTGAAAACTAAATAGTTGATGATGATTTTTCATCCTTGAAAATCTTATAAAATGACAAAAAGTTTTGAAAAAGATAATTTTTGCTTGTTTTTCAATTTATAGACATATTATCCACGAGTTGTCAAGCTCACCCCCTTTCATCCCCATCTTCAGGTATCGAACAGGAGATCGGATGAAAGAAGGTCAAGGCTTATGTTCGATTTCATTTGTTTTGTGTTTTATGTATTTGGGATTTTGGTATATGGCTTGGAATGCCATTGGTGTATTGTAAGCGTTTATTTTCGAATTATGAGATATGATACCAAGATATGTATATTAAATTGAGTTATGGAATTGATTATGATTATGTTTGGGTTGTGTTCAGATTGAATTATGAATTTGTGTATTGATTTTAGGTATGATTCTGATTGTGGTTTGAGAATTATTGAAGTGCTAGGTTTAGAATTGTGTTTGTGTATGCTGGGTTTCCGGACAGGAGGTCCGAAGAGTAGTATGGTTGGATATGATTATATAGAAGTGTGTTTAAAACATTGCAGATTTTTAGATTTCTTAAAATGCAGCCGTTATGCTGTCGGATTTTCGATAAAATTGGTTTTATGGCAAAGATAGAATAAGAATAAGATCGTTGTTAAGATAATATTGAGATACAGTATGATTAAAAATCGTATGAATTGAGTTTTGATTGAGAATGAATTTTTCCAAAGGGGGAAAATTATATTGTTTGGATTGGTATGAGATTGAAGATAGTTTGAATAAGAGTGATTAGTATAAAAAAAAATACCGTATTTCGAATCTTAGATTAGTCTTATGGTTTCCAACGCAATACGCGATAGTTTTTCTATAAGTGTATGTTATCGGATGTTGGAATTTGTTTTTCTGTTCGATTGCATAGTTTATTTGGTTTGTTTCCTAGCCAATTCGATTTGACTTTGTATTCGATTCGATTTCGCTTCTTTCGCTTTCGTCCGCTTTGTTTCGGTTTCGGTTTCCGATTTCGTTTCGATTCGATTCGTTGTGATTCGATTCTTTCGCGACATACACCAGTTCCTTCGCTTTCCGCCATTTCGTTTCCGTTTTCGTTTTCGTTTCGTTTATTTTTTCAGTTGGGATTCTGGTTCCAGATAGGGTCCCAACACTACTACCTTCAGGTTGGTCATCTTCTACAAAAATGTCTTCATCAGTTTCATAATTGTGTATAATTTCATTTGTTTCTTTTTCCTTATCTGTTATTTTATTTAGTTGATGTAATTGTTCATCATCAGGAGTGTCATTCGGTGTATGTAAAGTTAGTTTTTGTACTAATTGAGTAATTTTGTTCAACTGACTTTGTATATTTCGTTCAACTATTTTTAAAGAGTCAATATCTACAGGTTCAGTGTAGTCTAATGACTGGGCTGCATCTCTTATAGTCTCCATGGTTTTACTAATGTTGTTATTTTGGGTGAAGGTTTTGATACCACTTTTATTAATTGTTCTTCCATTTTTAGAATTTGGTTCTTTTGTTGATTGTTTGCTCTAATTAATTCTTTGATTAAATGTATTGTTTTGCTTTGTTTTTGTAAAAGATTGGTAATTTGTATTTCTAATTGATTATGTTGTTCATTTAGTTCCTTTACTATTTGAGATACACTCATAATGTATGTTTTACATAAGCAGTTAACTCAGTCACTTGATGTTTAAGATCATCTAATTTGATAGAATTTTCTATAGTGGAAGGAGCATCTATAATACGATTGGTAATGTGAATATTTGCTTTTTCAGGTTCATGGAACCGAATAGGTCGTTCTATTCGTGAAGATTTAGAGTGTTGTAAAGGGGTAAATGAAGAACTTGAAGAAGATATATCAGAAAAAAGAATGTTGTTTAAAAGAAGGCTCTATTGGTATAGGATATTAAATAGAAGGTAAAGTTCTTAGATTGGTTCTAAAGTTAGTTCCTACTTTGCAACATCATTAAATAATTGACTTATATAAATTTTATCCGTATCCTTAAATTCAATACTATGATGGGAATTAGTTAAGGCATAACTAATATGGTAGGCTATTGAAAATGGAAATTGTCAGGGAATCATTAAATTTTCTTTATAAAATTTGTAAGCAATAGTTATAGTATTATTTAAATCATGAGATTTTAAGGGTATGCCTAATTTTAATCGGGTACTGAATTTTATCTTTCCAGCCGCTAAATTTCTGTTCATAATTCCAATAATTTGATCATTTAAATTAGTCATTCGTTCATCTACAATATCCATTCTTATTGGGGAATCTATACCTTCTTGGAAAGTAGATTTTAATAATATTTGAATAGTGGAAAGATGAATATAACCTATTTTCATTCGTTTTTCCAAACGAATTTGTTTTAACTTTCTATTTATTTGTTCAAGATCAATAAGATTTATTCAGATATGTCCATTACATTGATTAATTCGAATTGGTGTTTCATGAATATATAGTATTTTTTCTATCTAGATCTTTCTTTAAGAATGATTTTTGAATATCTTGTCCAGCTTTTAAATCTAATTGTGCTTTTGCAATTTGTTTATATTTATCTTTATCTAAAAGGGTATTAATATCAAAAATTCCTTGTGCCTCGTGTAATTCTAGATTATCTACTTCTAATATATTTGGATTTTGGTCTTCAATTGTTTGCTCAGTCATGACTAACAAGATTAATCGATTAGTCTACTTATCATTTGTCTATATTCTTTTCGAGCATTAAAATTTTGTTTCTGTAGATTTTTAACATATAGTATAGCTTAACTACTGATATCAGGATCAGAGATCCTTAAATGGTATCTAGGATTGTGATTATTTTGATAAAATTGATTTAATAATCTATTTAAACTTTGTTCTCTAACATAAGTTAATCTAATTAATTCTTTGTAATATTGTTTAGTTTCAAAATAAGATCTCATAGTTTAAAAATGATGTGTTATCATTTGATGTAATCGTAGATTTTGAGTTAAATAACTAACTTCATTGGAATAAAATTGATACATATCTCTTATGACATTTAATTATAACTGTATATCAGCTAATTCTTTGAAGTCTGTATTAGTGAGATTGGATTCAATAAATTGAATTAATCTTTTAGCAGTGTCTGTTGTTTGTTGCCTATAGTTTTCTACTAATAATTGTGTTTCTCTTATATGTTGTTCTAAGTCGTGACAAATGATACAATTATTCATAAGCTGAATAATTAGCACCATGTTTTTGATATTGATCATTAAACCATTTGAGAAAAAGATCTCGAAAGTTTAGACACTATATATATAGATAATGTTGCAATATAGAAGTAAATCCAATTTGATATATTGCTTATAAGAATTCTATGATAGTAACAGAATCTAAAACAAAATAACAAATTTCGATAAATTTAAATAAAACTTGAGCATATAAGAAAACAATAAATATGCATGTAATGATAGAGAGAAGGAATGAAATCATTTAAGCAATTAATTGAGAAATTTCTTTAATAGTATTTTTCGATTTCGTCTATTATAATACTGAAAATGTTTAAGAATGAATAGGCATTGATTTAACCTATCTATTTGATGTTGATTGTTTTCTTGTAAAGCCTTTTCTAATTTTATTATATATTTATTAATATAAAAACGATGATTTTCAACCATTTCTTCACTATTTTTACTTTGATTTTTAAGTTCAGCCTTAGCCTCAAAATAATGCATAATAAAAGATCTATATTTAGATGATAAAAGTACAAAGGTACAAAGACAACTTAATCGATAAGCTTCTTAATTTGGATTTCATAAAACTTTATAGTCTCAAAGACTAGTTCTTTAAGATCTATAGCCATTTTGATCATTCTATTTATCTCATACATTTCTAGATATCGAAGAGCATTTGAACTATTATGTGCTTGTTTAGTGCGTGCATAATATCGCTAAAGCATTGCATCGAGTTGAGCTTCACGATCATATGTCTCTTTTATAGTATTTTTCAAATATCTTTTGCGTTCAAAATAGCTTGAATTCATATATGAGAAACAAATAAACAAATTAGTCTATTAGATAACTAATCTGTCTTTTATATTCCTTGTGTTTTTGTTTATTCCATTGTTTTAATTCATGAAAATAATAAATTACATCAAATCTATCTCCAATATCATCTTGATTATATGGAGTTACCGGTGTTTGTTCAATATAAAATGTATTTTGTTGAATTACATCATCATAATGTCTTTCTTTATGATAGGTAGTAGAAATAAGTTCTTTTAATCTTTGTTTTTCTTCAAAATATGTTGTCATTTTACTTTTTTTTTAGTCTACATTGTCATAAGAAACGTTCGGGTTAAAACATAATTCAAGAAGATGTTGAAATAATAAAGGATTAAAATTATGTAGTAAACAGTCACTTAGAAATTGATCGATAGGTGTAGATATAGGTAAAACTTGAGAGCAAATAACGAGAAAGAAAATAAGTAAGTTGATATATGAACTTAAATGATTGCATAAAAGTATTGAAATAAAAAACACGTTAAGCATACCTTCGGCGTCTCTTTGGTTGCTTCGATGCCAATCCGCAGGCGACTCGCAATAGAGAGAGAAAGATAGGCTTAAGAAAGATTTTTATTTCAAATGTACATGAGAGCTCTGAAGGCTCTGATTACATTATATGGGCAAATAAAGAAGGAAAAAGCCAAAGAAGTTGGCCGACAAAAATAAAGTAAAGATGCTAATATACAGTAAAAAGAAAAAGGAAAGGCTAATAATAAAAGGAAAAAGCAGATTTGTCTGCAAAGCAGATTCCTCTGCTATGGCCAGTGGGCCTACATTGTGTCTATCACGAGATATCAATTATTCTGCTTAAATTATTGCTTCCAGTGAATCATTTTCGTCGGTCTGAGCTGTAGATGGACAATATTTGCATTTATGTTTTGGATGAATTTGCATTTGATGACAGATAGCATATTTCCATGTGACATTGAGTTCGTTGAACAGTCCTTCCATCGACGTAAAAGGGATGAGAAATTGCTTGATAATATTCAATCCTTCTGCTTGAATAGCTTGCTTATATGTTGAAATCATGAGTAAATTGAATCCTTTATAATTGATGCGAATGGTTGATTCGGCGATGAGACGAGCTGCCTGAATAAATACTCCTTCGATACAATTGAGATTAAACTGATTGATCAATTCCCAATCGAACTGATGATTTGGAGGTATGTCGATATTGTGATAAATACCATTACTGATTCCTATGGTAAGGAATGCAATTCTGGGTATAACAATGTCTGCATCTAGAATGGATGATTATTCCTTGAATATAGGATAACTGCTCCAGATATTGATAAACATTTCTCTATTTTTTGCAAAGCGATCCTTGTAATTGGTCACTGCTTGTATAAATCCAGATGGAAAGTTGGAAAGGATTTTTAGATTGGTGATATAAAGAGTGTCAATCAATCCACTTTGAAAGAGAAGATAAGTAGATAATGGATCAGCTTCTGGTAGTACAATGGCTTTAGGTCCATAACGTCCACGATTTAAAGGATAGTAGTGAAAGATTCTATGGGCTTCGGTCCATTGGTTTAAATTTTGGAAACAATCAACAAACATTTCTGAAGTCAATCGCCGTGCATCCACTTGTATAGCTTTGCTGGGTATACTATTGAGGCGATCCATATCTATTGGTTTGCCCAATACTTTCATTTTGGATAAAGGGGTTACTAGTGCTTCCAAAACTTGTTTATATTGAGGTCTCAATTCTGGATTCTGCTGCCTATATTCTGCAAAAGCCTTTTCTGCTTCTACCTTGCTTGCAAAACTCTTATGTAAAATACCTGATTTTCCAGTAATATGAGGAGCAACTTTATGCCAGGCGTCATCAAGACCAGCCATAGGTCCATTGTAGATGACATAAGTCTTTCCTTCATTCTCATCTGCTTGCTTTTGAGATATAGGGATTTGTGCTTTGGTAATTTGTTGTGGAGTGAGGGGAACAGGAATGATAGTTTGAGTAGGTAAACTAGATACATTTTGAGTACATGGTTGATCTTTGGTGGGAATGTTTGCATTTTGTCTGAGGACTTGAATGGTGGTTTTCAATTGATTTATATCTCGAGTGATGGTTCCAAGAAGTTGTTGTTGGTTTACTAGGTCTATTTCCTTTTGTGCAAGAGCTGCTTCCAAATTTTCTATAACGGTTTCCATTCTCTGGTTAAAATATCTGTAAGAAAATTATCAGAGGATTTTATATAAGAAATTGAAAACTGATACTGGTTCAGCTCAAGCTGCCATCATATAAGCCTTCCCTGGTTATAATTATTGTGTATATTGTATCTATTGAATCCACAGAGATATTTAGAATCCGTTTGAATTTTAAATTCAACCGGCAATAAATCTATACGCCACTTTCTCAAAGTTTTGAGACAAGCTAACATTTTTTTTCATGCATTGGATATCTATATTATGTGGGATTAAAGGTCCCATTTTTATACTTGCATAAATGATATTTCTTTTGATTGGGTGGTTGTGCCAAAAGTCAGCTAGCCCATGTATCCATACTTGCATCTATTTGTACCAGGAGTGAATCAACTGGTAGGTAATTATATAACATTGGCAAATTCATACATAAAGCCTTCAGTTTTCTTACAGCTTTGGTATCTACATCAGTCCAATTCCATTGATTTTTAGTACTACATTTTAATTGTAAAACTTTTCTTTCTTTAGCTAAATTACGAAATAATCCTTGATCAGAAATATAATTGAGAATTCCTAAAGACTGTTGGACTTGAGTTCTATTAATTAATTGATCAGGAAATTGTTGTATTTTCTTTAATATATTGGGTTGCAATTTTAAATAACCGTTTTGAAATTCAGTGCCTAAATATTCAATGTTTTGTCGAGTTAATTTTATCTTTTTTCGGCTTAAAATTAAACCTTTCTCACTACACCTTTGAAGGATTAATTTTACCTTTTTCAAGCGACCTAATTTATCCTGATTAGAATAAATGATAATATCATCGATATAAACAAAAGTAAATGCTTCTAATCCTTCTAGATTGTTATCCATAAATCGTTGATATATACTAGGAGCTTGTTTCAAGCCAAATGGAAGTACGTTCCATTGATAATGTTTTTGTGGGGGACAACTAAAAGCAGTTAATGGTTTGGTATTTTCATGTAAACGGAGTTGCCAATATCTAAATTTTGCATCTAAAGTTGTAAACCATGTATGTCCTTTTAACTTATTGATGATGTAATATTTTCGTGGTAATTTATATGCATCACCTGTAGTGGCTTCATTTAATTTTTTATAATTTATGACCATGTGACGTTTACCTCGTTTTTGTTCAGCTGAATTATTTACATAAAAAGTGGGGGAAGAGTGTTTGCTAGTACTAGGTGTGATTAATTGTTTGGTTAATAAATATGTACATTCTTGTATGAATTCTTGGACGTCTTGTTGTGAATAAGGTATATTATTTTTTATATTAACTTCCTATGTTGGGTCCTTAAGTTTTATTTCTACTAACTATGTATTAGTATTAATGGGGTCTATGGGGTTTTCACTGCAAACATTTTCTAATAATTTATCAATTTCTAACTGAATAGAAATATTGTTGAGAAGATAGAATTGAAGATAGTCAAGTTTTTGAGTGATTATTTTTAATTTTTGAAAGTAAGTAGTATGGTAAATAGGAATCTTAAGGATAATAGATTTTTGGTTGATTGTGTTAATAGTTGGAGTTCTTAACATTATATAATGTAAATATAGAAAAAAAGGATTATATAATTTTAGAAAATTATTGCCTAAAATTAATGGTAAGCCTGTTTCTTGTTGATATATAGAAGGTACAAGAAATGAAAATTTTTCAATGAGAAGGTTATTATAATAACATACATACCATATATATTTAAAACTTCCATCGGCTATTCGTATTTGCAATGGTTTTTCTAAATTTTTCCAATTATTTAATAATTGTTTTGAAGCGATACAAATTGTTGCTCCTGTGTCTGTATATGCATTAACTTTCTTGTTCTGAATTACTATTTGAACGAAAGTTGTATTCAGATTCAGTTGAGGATTCTATACCTTGTGAATAAGATTCATAATAATAAATAGAGGAATAGGTTGAATTTGTATCATAGTCAGATTCAATTGGTTCCAATTCATGTTTAAAGGTTGATTGTAATATATTCAGCTTTTGTGTATATTTGGGATTTGAAGTTTTTCTTTTAGGACAATTGTTAGCATAATGTCCTTCTTCTTTACATAACCAACATCTACAAGATTTTTTCTTTTGTTGACAATCTTTTGTTTTAGGTTTAAACCTTCGATAGTTAAATCTCCTAAATTTCCTATAAGGTTTATATTTAGAATACTGCCGTGGATATTTTTTTCCACCTATATGATCGGTATCGATCTTGGTGATATGGTCTATATTTCTGCTTTCTCTTTTTATAATGGTTTCTATAAGGCTCACATCCATATTGTTGGGGCATGTACACATTTTGAGAACAACAAATTTGATTATAGTTTTGTTTTAATTGAGATTCAAAACAATGTTTAGCTAAAATTTCTTGTGCAACTAAAATAGCTCCACCTAAATTATAAGCAATTATTCCATCACTAGTTTTTTCTTGAAAACTTGCTTCTACTTGTTGATTCATAGGATAAGGTAATTTTTGGATAAAAATATGAATATAGGTTTCTTGTTCTTGTCTATTTAATTTATAATAATATGTTTTAAATTCACAGATATATTGTTCAAGATAACATATATCACATATTCTTAGATTATTTAAATGCCATAGAGCTCTTTTACGTTCATTTTGCGAGACTTCATTTTTCAATGACAAAACATCTTTTCCTAAAAATTCTTTATAGATTTGGCCTGCTATAAATTCAAAAGCTTGCATTGTAGTTGATGTATTTTGATAGGCATGTGTTTGTTTTAATGCTTCTTCATTATCGAGTAAGAATGCTTGTACTATTCTGGTAGTTTTATATGCAACAAAATTCCAGAGTAACTCCTTGTTTTCTAATTCACTAAATGGTTTTTCTATTTGAAGTATTAATTGGATTTTATTAGTCCATTCTTTAATTAACTTTTCGGTTTGTAATACACAATCAAGGTTTAGTACGCCATCAGATCCTAAATTAATTAATTTTGGATTGTATTCAGTTAGATATTTTCGTATCTTAGATCCTTTTGAATAATATCCTTGTTGATTTAAGAAATCTTCTGACTTCCACTTCCAAGTATATGAATCTTGATCTTGATTTGCCTTTTTCCGTTTATCTCCACTTGTATGTTCTCTTTTTGCTTGTTGTTTTCTTCCTATTTCTCTAGCTCTACTACTTTCAGGTTGGTCATCTTCTACAAAAATGTGTTCATCAGTTTCATAACTATGTATAATTTCATTTGTATCTTTTTCCTTATCTGTTATTTTATTTAGTTGATGCAATTGTTCATCATCAGGTGTGTCATTCGGTGTATGTAAAGTTAGTTTTTGTACTAATTGAGTAATTTCGATCAACTAACTTTGTATATTTCGTTCAACTATTTCTAAATAGTCAATATCTACAGGTTTAGTGTAGTCTAATGACTAGGCTGTATCTCTTACAGTCTCCATGGTTTTTACTAATGTTGTTATTTTGGGTGAAGGCTTTGATACCACTTTTATTAACTGTTCTCCCATATTTAGAATTTGGTTCTTTTGTTGATTATTTTGTAACATCCCAGATCACCCGCTTACAGATATTGTTTGCTTTGAGCCTTGGCCCAGCTAAGCCCTCACGGTTTTGCTTTTCTTGAGGCCTTCCCAAGAGGTCACCCATCCTAGAACTACTCTCGCCCAAGCACATTTAACCTCGGAGTTCCAATGGGATCCGGTCCATTAGGCCATGGAATACACGTCTGTAAGGGAAAGGTATCCGTACCCTTAAAAGGCGTACTTCGTTCCCCTCTCTAACCGATGTGGGATCTCACACTCTCCACTCCCCTTAAGGCCCAGCCCTCTTTGGGGTCCAGCCTAGCTGGCATAATGATTCAGGTACCGGCTCTGATACTACACCTGCTTACAGATATTGTCCGCTTTGAGCCTTGGCACAGCCAAGCCCTCACGGTTTTGCTTTTCCTGAGGCCTTCCCAGGAGGTCACCCATCCTAAAACTACTCTTGCCCAAGCACATTTAACCTCGGAGTTCCAATGGGATCCGATCCATTAGGCCATGGAATACACGTCTGTAAGGGAGAGGTATCCGTACCCTGATAAGGCGTACTTCGTTCCCCTCTCCAACCGATGTGGGATCTCACATATTTGCTCTAATTAATTCTTCCATTAATTGTATTGTTTTGCTTTGTTTTTGTAAAAGATTGGTAATTTGTATTTCTAATTGATTATATTGTTCTTTTAGTTCCTTTACTATTTGAGATACACTCATAATGTATGTTTTACATAAGCAGTTAACTCAGTCACTTGATGTTTA
>JANITX010170726.1:0-12766 GCA_027564395.1 Erythroxylum ulei
TCATTTGGAGGTCTAGGAAAGAAGTTATGGTCAAAAGAAGCAACCATGTTTATGACCTCACTCATACTGAACCCGTTTCTAGGAAACAGCCATAACTTTCTGTAACAATTTCTGATTGAGGCGTTTTCTAGATGGTTCAAAAGAATACTTCAACAGCTACAACTCTTATGCAGATGTAGAATGCAAATTCTTTCATTTGAGGGGCTGAAAATGGATCAGAATATATGACGTCATTTTTTAGACGAAGTGTCGTCATCAAACAAAACAAGTTTGAGAAAATTACTATAACTTTCCCTAAAGATATCTGATTAAGGTGTTCTTTAGCTGGATGGAAAGAAGACTTCAAGATCTACAACTCTTATGAAGACCATAAAGCTCAATTTTGTCATATAGAAGGTCAAATTTGGACTAGAAGATGTTCTGGCCAAAATGAGACGATGCTGACGTCATGAGACAAATTGCTGACGTCATACTGAGATGAATCAGAAAAATGGTTATAACTTTTAGTAAAGAACTTGGATTCAGGTGTTCTTTAAATGAATAGAAATAGGACTTCAAGATCTACAACTCTCATGAAGACCATAAAGACCAATTCTGTCATCTAAAGGATCAAATTTGGGCTATAATATGTTCTGGCCAAAGTGAGACGAGGCTGACGTCATGAGACGAATTGCTGACGTCATACTGGCATGAATCAGAAAAATGGCTATAACTTTCAGTACAGAACTCGGATTCAGGTTTTCTTTAGATGAATAAAAAGAGGACTTCAAGATCTACAACTCTCATGAAGACCATAAAGACCAATTTTGTCGTCTAAAGGATCAAATTTGGGCTAGAATATGTTCTGGCCAAAGTGAGACGATGCTGACGTCATGAGACGAATTGCTGATGTCATACTGAGACAAAGCAAAATGAGACGGTCAAACTAAGACAATGATGATGTCAGCAAGAACAAAACTAAGACGATGATGACGTCAGCAAAACTAAGACGATAGGTTGAACAATAACTTCGTCTTACTTTTACTCCTGAACGTCTCCACTTGTAAAGAACATAACTTTTGACTCCAATGTCAAAATTTTTCATATAATATACCGTTAGAAATATAAAAGAAAGATCTATAACTTTCCAGAAGGCAACTTTGGTCAAATATATTTATATCAATCCCAAATTTGCCCTAAAGTCTGAAGACAAATTTTCTATTCATACACCAACGTGCTGCACCTATTCCTCAACTTCATGACAAATTTTGAGACTCTTAGAGATAGAATTGAAATTCGATGTCTTCATAAAAAATGTAGCCATATGTTTTTATTTTAATCCAAATTAAGAATCATCTTGTTTGGAGACCTAGAGCAAATGTTGTGGTTAAAATATTGAACCATACTCAGTGAACATTTTCCAGATCAACTGCCAAATTTGTTTCTAAATCTTTCCTTAACATAACTCATATCATGATCATTTTTACTACGTCATTTATTCCTCATTCTCAACTTCATTTAAAATCAATGTCCTCCAAAAAGAAATCATAATCTATGAATAATCATGAACACGAATAACAGAATATACACATATATACCTATTCTTCATCAATTTACTACACAATATTGTTGTCATTTTACTTTTAACTTTCATCTTAATTCTTTCTATTTCAAAAATCACTTATCTACCAAAAACCCCATAGCAAATCATGAATCTATCCACTTTTTATATTCCCTACTTTACTCTTGTCTATCATTTCTGGGTTCTAGAACTTTCATTCATTTGCTCTTAACTCGTGACTAATCACCAAAATTTCTTATTCAAATAGTTCTAATCTTTTACGAAAAGTTCGGAGTCCAACAGCTTCCATCAGGCATATGCTAGAATGTCTGAAGGACATACGAGCACAAATTTCTGATGGGATTGGGGTGCTATACAAGCATCACAAAAGTAACCAAAAATCAATAACAATACTCATAAACCTAGCATAAAACAAACCAAAAATGTAAAAAAGAAAATCTAAAGCTAAACTCAAAAGTAATCAAAATAAAATAATCAAATTAATCAAAATTATCCTAATTCTTGGGTTGCCTCTTAAGTAGCACTCATTTGACACCCTTAGCTAGACTTATTCATTTATGATAAAGGTGACTTGGTTACACTAAACTCCTTTGTACTTTTATCAAGTTCACCTCTAAAACATAGTTTCAAATGATGACCACTCACTTTGAAATTACCTTTATACAAATGACTTAGTTCAATTTCGCCATATGGAAATACCTTCTCTATAATAAAGGGTTTGAACCACCTTGATTTATGTTTATATAGGAGCAATCTTAGGCAGGAATTGTGTGAAAGCACTTAATTCCCCTCCTTAAATTGCTTCGACTACTTGATCCTCCAGTCATGATATTTCTTGGTCCTTTCCTTGTACATTTTGGAGTTCTTATAGGCCATTAATTTCCATTCTCCTAATTCATTAACTTGTAACTTCCTCTTCTCACCAACAAGTTGAACATCAAAATTAATAAGCTTAATGGACTTATATTCCTTATGTTCTAACTCTATAGGAAACTCATACATAAGCTTATAAGGATTAGTGTCAACGGTATTTTTTCCTTCCATTCTATAAGCCTATAGAGCATTATCTAACTTAATGGACCAATCCTTCCTCTAGTGCTATATAGTCTTTTCTAAAATTTATTTTAAGTCTTATTAGCTACCCTAACTTGGACAGTAATGTGAGGGTGATATGGGGTTACAATTTTATGCTTGATTCCATAATTTTTTAAAACCATTTTGAATCACACATTATAAAAATCTATGCCCTTATTAACTAATAATTGCTTTAGGTGTGCCAAACCATGAAAAACAACTTTTTGAAGAATTTTACAACAACCTTAGCATCATTTATTGGTAAATCTTGAGCTTTAACACATTTAGAAACATATTTAACAACTACTAGGATGTATCTATTACAAAACAAAGTTAGAAAGAGAACCATGAAATCAATGCCCCAAATATTAAATACTATACAAACAAGAACGAAATCTTGAGGCATCTCATCTCGATGAGAGATATTATCTAATCATTAGTATCCATCTTATAAAGCTACATATATTGGGCATCCTAAAAAATTGAAGGCTAATAAAATTTTGACTTAAGAATTTTCTAAGCTGCCCTATTTCCACTAAGGTGTCCTCTGATAGGTCCATCATGGCAATGTCCTAGGATCTTCCACCTATTGGAATGAGGTAGACATCTTCTAATTATTTGATCTACACAAATACAAAACAAATACAAATGTTACTAAAAATGGTTTTTAATTTAGTAAATAAATTTTTCTTTACTGATATGAAAGGCCTTTTGGTAATATTTTAGCTACCTATAAACAAAGGGGTTTCATAATCACTTACCTCTACCAAATTATAGAGGAAATCTTTAAGGGATGAATAATCAATGTCTTCTTCATTTAACTCCTCCAAATTTGGGTTTTTAAGGTGATATAGATGGTCTGCTGCAAGGTTTTCAACTCCTTCCCCTTAATCTAGGCTTAACATCCAGCTTATTTAGCAAATATCTTAATGAGGATCATTATATATAACAACTTTAGACACGACTAGATAAGGTTTTAATTTATCAAAAGAAAACCACTACTAGCAATTCTTTTTCTGTTGAAGTATAATTCTTCAAGACATCTGTCAAAGTCTTACTAGTATAGTAAATTAGCCAAAAATGATTTTCCTTTCACTCTCCAAATACTATGCCTACTGTAAAATTACTTGCATCACACATTAGCTCAAAAGGTAAATTCCAATCTAGTATAACCATAATCAAGGCATTCATTAACTTTTCCTTGAGAATGTTAAAGACGTTTAAATGTTATTGAGTAAAGTTAAAAAGGCATATATTTTTCCAATAACTTTGTTAAAGGCTTAGGATTTTAGAAAAAATCCTTAATAAACCTTCTATAAAAACCCACATTCCCTAAAAAAACCTCTAATATAGAAGAGAAATTAGAGCGACAACATCTAGACATTGCCGAGACATCGAGGCAATAGCTATCTGGAGCATACTGTAAGTAACCTAGATGGTCTCACATTGATTTATTGTTTTGATTAATTTTTGAATTGAATTATTATGTGATGTGAATGTATTGATTCCGAATATTGAACGTCCGAGGCGTTTGATGCACGAATAATATATTGGAAGTTCTTATTGTTTGTGAATTTGACAGAATATGTGATATTCAACTTAATTGTTGAATGTTGGACCAAGGTCCGATGGTGAATGTGAATGTGAATGCGAAAAAAATTGAGCACAAGTGAATGATTCAATACATATGATGCATTTCACTATATAAATGCATGATAACATAAAGGCAGTTGTGACAGGAGTCGCCAATAAAAAAGAGATTAAACTTCAATATGTGGTAAGATCCTTTAGCTCACTATGTATAATCAGCCATATAAGAATGAAGTTTGTAATGCTACAATGTATATTCGGTTTTATGAAATGAAAATGAGGAATTGGGTTTTTAAATATTGTGATATTTATGTTTTAATGATGATGCCATGAGAACTGAATGTGACTGCTCTAGGGTATTGCTTCCACTGGGCATGTGCTCAAATGTCTGAAGGATGTATAAGCACAAATGTCTGATAGGAGTAGGGTGCTACAATGTCTCCTATGATCTTATTTCTTTTTAAGAATTAGACCGTTAATTGTATAAGGAAAAAAATCCAATTTGAATTTTGAAATATTATGTGGTTAGCATCAAAATCATTAATAATAAACCTTGAGCTAACACTATTAATTTTTAGTCGTAATAAAACAATGACTATAAACAATTTAGGGATAATACATAAATGCAATATGAATCTCATACAATTTTATTTCCAATGTATAATTATCCTATGGACTTTATCATATACATCTCAACATGAATATGATAAAGAATGCCTTTAAATTATTATCATTAAACTACAACTAGATCGATTGTTTGTAGGGTATAAACCAACAACTAGATAATGCTAGGCTCACAAAGAAGAGTCTCTCGGGATGAAATAAAATAGGCTAGATTAACTAAGAGATAAAAAAATAAGGTTACCTTGTTCCTAACCAATTATGAAAGCCTCTCATCTAACCACTCCAAATGATCCTAAAAGTCCACATGCTTGTCTCATTTCATAAGAAGAAACATATTTTCTTCTAGTTATGTAATCTTGTTTGAATTATCAAAACTTAATACTCACTCTTCACATTAAGGTTGTACATATGCTTTGGGTTTCCCACATACATGTATTGGTGTATGAACTTATGAGGGTATCTCCTGAATATGATAGGTGACAATAAATCTAATCAACAAATTTTAAGTATATGGATATAATTGGTTGGAGCTTAGATGTATTGTATTGAGAATTTTGAAAAATAATTGCATGTAAAGAGAAGGAATCATATATATAATTGTCAATAAAAATTCATTTTTCTCTTTCTTTTTTTGTTATATTTTTGTGATTATAATTACATTATACATATATATATACACACATATAAACATACTTCATTAAGTTTAATATCTTTATGTTCTCTTTAGGTTTTGGCTTAGTAATTTTGCTTTTAATTAAGAATTGTTCGTATTTCTTTTTAGGTAAGAAATGAAAATTAGAAAGTTTTTGGACTAAATAGCTAAAGAAAATTACAAAAGGATCAAACCAAAAAATAAATGAGGACTAGAAAGCAAAATTAAAGAGAAAAATAGAACTAAGCTAAAATGATATTGATATTAAAACGAAAAAGGAAGTAAAACAATTGCTAGTGAAGCGTGAAAAGTTAGAAGTAATGATCAAAATGGCATCGGGAACAAATGTACGATGAAGTGACAAAATGATGAACAGATAAGGTTAAACAGTGATGAATGGAAAGAGGATTGATTTATAGAGTAAAATGCAAGAAATGCCTTTAAACGATGACCTCTAAGGATGATAGGAGAAGGAATAATTTAGACTATCTTAGTGCACATGGCTGCTTCTCATTGGGTATTAAAGAAACATACTTTGAATATCTGGGATTGGTAGCCATTCGTAACAAAACCACTGTTTTAGAAACCAAGCTAATTCAATCACTTTAATAGTGAAAACTTTAAATTAACCAATTTTTTAGTTCGGTTTTGTTGTTTAAAACTAAACAGTTTATTAATTAATCAATTAGTTTTCATAAACTAATCAATTTTTATAAACTAAAATAAATTAATAAATTTTCATTTAACAGTCTCCTTTTTCAATTAAACTTTAAATTTTTTTATGAGTAAGCATAATCTTTTTCAATCAATTTTCATATTCTTCAAACTTAGTCAATCTTTAACCTATTTTATAATGATTTAATACCGATTAAATCTTTTAAACCTTAAACCTTCTATTTTACCTGTTTAAATTCTGGCCAGTTTTATAAATATCTAGAAAAACAAAAAAAAACTTAAAATCACTACCGCCGAGAATTTCCTCAATCTTGACCATTAGTTTTCCTCAGAGGATTCATCTCAGCTTTCCGATTAGCTACATAAAAGGGTCTCTCATAAAAGGGAAGAAAGCACTGTATCTAGCAATTTGCTCTACCTTTCCTTTAAACGCTTCCAACTCTCTCTAAAGCTTGTAACAATGCCCCCCTAAATCGTCTTATTGTTCTTTATTTAGTTCACTAAAGTTTGCAAAATATGTTTGTTCTAAGCTATTTGAAAAAAAAACCGTAGGGGTGTATTAGTTTCGAAAACTCAATTAAAAGCCAGAAAAATTAGATGCATCAAAATAAATCAACACCGATACTTGATAACGCAGTTTGGGACACCTAGCCTACGTTTGCAGGGCCCTCACCTAACTTAATTCTTTCAATAACAACAATAATTTTATATAAAGCTTTACTAAGCTGATACTACTCAACCCTTGACACTACCCCTCGTCCTCACAACTTGTGAAAGAATTTCACACCCAATAGTATGACCACCTTGTACTAACCTCAGCAGAGGATTTTCTCAAATAATGTTTAATGAAAACGAAATAAAATAAACAACTCAAGTGATTAAACCAAATTTAACATAAACGAAAACACTTAAGAAAGAAATATAGAATAACTTCCTACATAGCCAAGAAATCATGCACAACTGAATAGTCAGCAGGTATCATTACTAAATCTGCAGCTCACGCACACTATCCTCAGCCCACGATAATACCTTTCAAACACGATGGTTCACGTACACAACAATATACTTTCAGCTATCTCCCAATTTTCTGAACACTAAAGCCCCGTGATCTACCCATTCACCATCGATAAAACCACACCAAGACACAGACTAAGAAACATACACAAACCTCCCTCAATTTAGCGTATAACAAAAGGAATCAGATCTCCAGTTCACCTTTCACGCATACACTTGCCATAACCACCCAAATGAAAGCATCACCAAGTAACTCACACGTGTATATAGCAGAAACAAGATCACGCACACCGTATCAAGTGAACGCCCAGCCGAAATCTTCACCAAGTCACTAACTTTTCAAGTGCAGAAGCTGGGTCATGCATATAGGAATCTTTTTGACAAGAAAATCACACACACAACCACACTCCTTTAGCTATCTCACAGTATACTCCACACAACAGCAACGTGATGTACCCATACATGCTCTATCAACCAATCAAGAAGCCAAAAAGAAAATTTCTCACACAAGCCTACCTTGTTGCAGCAGTAAGAAACACGATGTTTATCCATAATCTGACATAATCCATTTGAACTTCAATTAAAGATAGACTTCTAATTTCACTGCAATTCTTATACCAGAGTCCAACTCAAATTGGGAGTGTTGCTTGGTTGCTCCTCCTATTAATTTAGACTTTTAATCATTATCTTGAAGATTTAATAATCAAATATGCCAAAATTAAATAATGAGATATATAATAAATCTCTTAACACTATTAAATTAAAAGAAGCTCGTCATTCTAAAGGTTACTTCTTCTTCAATCTAGATGTTCATTTTTGCTCCTTTTTTCTTTTTTTCTCAGTTATGTAAATGCTTTACATTTTTTATTTTGTTATTTTATTAGGGTTTTATGTCAAAAGTGGTTCTCTAAGAACAAAAGAAAGATAAAGCTTCAAAGGTTAACGTTTTCTTGTGTGATATGTTTCAATTTCAAGTTTCTACTATTTATTGTGGTTATTTGTCTTAAAAACTAATTGGTGTCTACTATTGGTGAATTATTTTGGAGGATTGACTTATAAATAGATTCTAATATACTTTGGTTAGATGTTTTAATCTTTTACATTATGATTTTAAATGACTAAGCCCATTATGCACACATTCATTTATTTCGTTGAATGTGTCATCATGTTCAATCATGTTAATTTCTCCTTGAATTTATGTGCATAACGGATGTGCAATTATCTATGTTAATGAAAAAAATACAAGCAATCACAGTTCAAATTGTTAAAATGGCTAGTACGGTGAGTTTTTTTCTTATCAAGGTAGGTTATCATACGATCATAGTTCACGTCTTTTTTTAAAGTTATTTTGAATTAAGGTTTATATAAGATGTTCATGTCTGCCATTTCTTTAATTCTTTATTTTATTTGTAAGTGATGGATCCATTTGAGTTTTCATTTCAGTTATTGGTGAGCTGACATTTGCACCTAAAATTAATTCACACATTCATGCAATAAAACAAATGCGATATATAGGAGTTTGACCCCATAAGAAAATCTAGTTTATTAATCATTAGGAAAAAAATATTTAACAAATTGGGAGTTGTGATAATATGAAATTTTATGAATAAGAAAATAATGTAAATAAGATGTATCAATAAAGCAAACATTAGCTTATAGTCACTTCCACCCTTAGAACTATGGTTAACCATCGGTACAAAAATAAATATTTCATCAATCATATATTTGATATGATATTAAATATTTATCTTTCCCTAGAATATTCCATTAAAACTTGTTACTTAACAACCTTAAATATGATCCAAAATTTAATTAAACAATATATTTAGGAAAAGAAAGCCCAACGAGCAGGATAATGCAATATTCGTAGTTACATTAAATTTAATTGAATGCATTTTTTAAAGTAATAATTTATGACACATCAAACTTCTAGTTGTTACAAATAGTTAAAGTAATTAGACTTTTACGTATTTACTATTTAATCTAGTAAATAATCCTTTCAATTAATAAACTAATCGAGTACATTAGAAATCAATTGAAAATAATCATAAAAAATTATGGAATAATAATTCAATATATGAATAAATAAAACACTTCATAATAAGACCCAATTGCCTCCCAATCTTCAACGCTCCAAAAGGCTTCCACTTCCTTCAACTAAGATAAAAGAAAATTAGCCAACAATGGTCATAAATACAACTAACTTCTAATGAATGCAATATATTCTAACATACAATAAGAAGAGGAAAAGAAAATTTTATGAAAAGTTAGAAAACTTGGACACTTTGCTCCTCCACATTGACCATATTTATAACAACTTTAATCCCACGTGGAGTTTTTTTTGTTGTGATATCTTTAGATTCCAAAAATCATAACTTTTGTAGTATCCACTTATAATTGGCCAAAGTAAGATTCAAACAACTTTTATCATGTTTGTCTCTTGTAAAATTGAAGTTTGGATGTTGTAATTTTCATTAAACGTGCCCACGCCTAAGATCATACCATATTTTTTCTTTGTTTTTTCAACTTGATTATAATAATTAGTTCCAAATCTGCTTATTAAAAAGTTTTGGCAGCCTAATCTTCTTGATTCTCCCCTTATTATTGAAGATATTGTTCCTTTATTTCAAAATTTTGAATTTGAATTAGGGTCCAATCCTTTTTCTAGTTACATGGCATCTTCTTTCCCTTTTTTCTTATGAAAGTAAACAAAAATCCTGAGTTTGAACACATTAAGAGAAGGTTATGGAGGATTTAAATACCAAAAATTAAGGAAAAAATTATGACACATCAAATTGCCCTACACCTAATCTTTGCTTGTTCCTAAGAAAAAGAAAAATTAACAAAATAAGATAGCAAATAGTTTTTATCAAAACAATTCTTATAAGATTAAACTATGCATACTCCTTAAGACTCAGCCTGAAAAAGAGTTAAGCATCGACATACATCAAAATTGATTTTTTCCAGAAAATATAAACAAAGAAAATTAAAAACAATCTTAATAAATTATACCTAAATTCTTAGTGAATTTCCTCATGATGTTCAATCTTTTACACAAGTGCTTAGCCTTATGTGTTTACTCTCAAACTCTTGTCACAAGGAATACACTACTATAAACTTGCACTTACACTAAATATCCCTCACCATGAACACATGAAGGAATGAATCAAAAAGTTTTTTATTAATTAGTTGTAAAGGGCTTATGATAAGGGTTCACAAAAGAGAATTATAAGCTAAAAGAACATATCTTTAATAAGACATTCAAACAAAATGTAAAGGAATGCGACCATAACTATGTACTTAACTATCAATATAAATATATTATGGCTGCAATTATTCTCTCTCTCCCTTTTTTAAGAGTAAAAAAGAAATCATTAATGGGAAGATGGGCAGCCACAAAAAAAGTTATACTAAATACAAAATGAGTAGCCAGGAAATCACAACTTAAAGTAAAGTCACTCTAATTCCCAAAATAGCTTAATAATACCTTATTAAAATGTGTAGTTAAGTGATAGGATATATTATAGGTTAGGTTTATGATATGCATTTAAAAAATAAAGAAAGGGATTTTAAAAATAACTCAAAGGGGTTAAACTAGGGAATTTTAAGTAAGGTGGCTTTTAAAGTTAAATGACTAAAATAAGGAAGGCTTTTATCATATTCAATCTCTCATACAATCATAGCAAGTCAAGGTGATCCAATGCAAGTTCTAAATATATCTAAATGATAAAGAATCACACATAAAATAAAAATGGATAGGTATAAGATGCTTCTATCCTTTAAGGCTTAAAGGTTTACAAGTTTCAAACAAATTTGCCTAATCCTCATGGAGTTCTTCATCAATCAATTGTCTCACTTTATCTAATTGCATACCCTAGCTGCTTCAACTTATCAATGTTTTTAGCCTTCATTTTAATAAGTTTTAATCCCAATTTGTACATATATAGTACAATTCATTCAAAATAGTCTAGCATAAATTTTTTTGAGACATCTTATTTTATCAATTTACAAAAGCGTTAGCATCAACAAGAAATTAAAAGAAAGTATTCAAATAGCCCAAAATGCTCAAAATAACATAAATTAGAACAAGAAAAAGAATATTCCAACCTCATACTTACTTAAATTTTGTCCCTAATATTTAACATTGTAGAACAAAAAGTACAAAACAGGAAATGAAAGAGGGGAGAAGAAGAAACTGGCTTATTCCTCTCTCTCTCTCTATTTTAGCATGGATGAAGAACAGGTAATTCATGGAGATATTGAAAAAGAAGGCATAAACCCCCGGTATGTAAAGAAGCCCATTAGATTCTTTGAAAATTATGGTTTCTATATTAGACACAATTGTGTCTAGTGACCGAGATTATGTTACTCAATCTTACGTTAAAACTCAATAATCGTGCAGATACCTGGTTCTAGTAACTTACACGATCTGTGGAATGACCGTGTCCATAACCATAAAGGCAAGTCTTTCACTAGCATAGGGAAAACAAAGTCATTCAACCTATACACTATTACAAACACTTACACGATTGACTTATATGATTGTGTCTAGCTCTTACACAAGCATGTCTTCACCAATATGGGTGTGTCCTTCAAAATAAGTTTGATTCTTCAGTTTTCTACCTCGATTCCACCAGATTATCACTTTTTTATCTATGAAAGTAAAAACAAAATCTAATAGAAAATTTAAACATGAATAAAATTTAAACAAAAGGGAGATAAACTTAAGGTGTCTTCTAAAAGTACTTCTTTGACGTCTTACTAGCTGGACGAAACTAAAATTGGAGTTCACTGAATATAAACAGGATTAGTGATCAACACCATAGTGGGTGCAAAAATGTGAGTGAGATGCTGCCAAGTAAAGGCAGTCATTCCCCCGTCAAGAATTGTTCAAAGCTCATATGTCCAATGTAAAGAAAAAGTATCTCTAATAAGGTGTCAATGAAATTAACGGAAACAACATTTTTTTCATCGTTAGGAATTTTTATGGCATCTTAAATGTTGAATTTAATCATATCACCATTAAACATTATCTTTAAAAACATATCATGAACATCATTTTTTGTTTTAGAGGTTTTCAAAAAGGGTCTTCAAAAGAAAATTAAGAATAAAGAAGAAACATCCTTACTACCAATCTATAAAAAAAAAAAATTAGCAAGAAAAACCTTATTATCCACTTGAACCAAAAGATCCTCTATTGCTCCCTTACGACAAGCAGTAGAACACTTAACTGGTTGGATTATTACACTAGTTTATTTCAAAGGTCTAAGATTAAGAGCCAAATATATTGAATATGGCATAACATTAATGAATTCTCTAAAATCTAACGTGGTTTTTTCAATTCGAGTGCCTCCTATCGTGCAAGGAATCTAAAATATACCTGGGTCCTTTTTTTAGGAAGATTTTTCCAAATAATTGTCAAAACATTTTGTCCTACCTTTATCTTTTCATTGTACATAACTTTTTCAAAAATTTAACCTAGTAAGGAACTTGTTTAATAACATCAAAATATGGAATATTCACCTTTCACTTTTGAAAATTTTCATTTAAAGACACATTACAATCATATTTCCAGT
>JANITX010170734.1:0-12765 GCA_027564395.1 Erythroxylum ulei
CAAATGGTATGAAGGACTTGGAATTTGATTCAGTCTTTAGGACATAAATTCTACTACACACTTTGTATTAATGCCAAACCAATGCTCGTGTGCAAACTTGTGGATCTGCTAACAGTAACACATTCTCTATCATGGCAACATTGGGATTAGCAACATGCCATGAGGATATACATGCCTCCCTTTTTAGAGAGCAAGATCATCATCTATGGAGACAATATTAGCGACTTTGTCAGTCTCTCCATTAACTGACCCAGAGCCTCTTGCCGAACTCGCTCCACCTCTCGAACAATTTTTCCTCACGTGCCTAGATTGTCCACACGTCCAGCATACTATATTTTTCTTTATGGAGTTCTTCTTCCGATATCCAGCTACCACCAGGGCTGAATCTTTAGGAGGAACATTTTTTTCACCACCCAGTCTTCTCTCTTCTGAAAAGAGTTTTCTGGTAACTTCAGAAAAAAATATCTTCTCCTTCCTATGAATCAAAATCAGTTTCATGTGTTCATATGAAGGTGGAAGAGACCAAATGTGTCTCAAAGCTTGATTCTCATCATCTATATGAACTCCAATAGCCTCCAATTTAGATACGATCTCATTGAGAACACTTAAATGATTTGAAATTGTAGTACCTTCCCTCATCCACAGTGTATTAAATTGCTCCTTTAGGTACACCCGATTTGAGATGCCATTTGTTTGATACAACTCCTTGATCTTTTCCCAGTGCTCCTTTGTTGTAGATATTCCATGCACATTCGCAACTTAGCCAAACACAATCGTATCCTACTTACTGCTCTTAAATCCAGATCCTTCCAATCTTCATCACTCATACTAGATCTGTTTGTACTAGCCATTTTGTCAGTATCACTAGTAGTAGTGCTGATACTAGGGGTTTGTCTACCTTTTAATGCCTTGTGTAAGCCCGACTGAATCAAAATGTCTCTGACTTGCACTTGCCACAAGCCAAAATTGATTCTCCTGCCGAATTTCTCTACCTCAAATCTAAGAGGATTCGAAGCCCTATTTCCTGACATTTTTCCTGTGCTCTTCTGCCTTAATGAATTTTACCGTAGAAATGAATAGTACACGAGGTAAGTTCCTAGGAAAGAGAGGTGGGTCACAAAGAACACACTTAAATACTAAGTCTTTCTTTAGCCAGAACTTTCCTAGACATGTACTTCCACACTACCACACCAAAGCTCCACCGTATCAAATGGACATTTTTCAAGAAAATCTTTTCTGATGTTAAAGATCAGTCAAAACTGCGACCACAGAGTATACTCAGAATTTTCAAGAAAAACACACCTTGGCTCTAATACCAATTGTTGGGAATTTAGACCTCCCGAACTTACACCCAAGGATATTTGATAGACAAAAATATCAGAAAATAAAGAAATAATAACAACATAAGAGAATTTACGTGGAAACTTCCAAACCGAATAAAAAATCATAGGCAACAAGAAGAAAATACACTATATAAAAAATCCTTACAATCACACAATTTTTTCTCTCACCTATTCCCCTAATACACCAACGCACCCACAAAGAAATACCCACAACAAACTCTCCAACTCTCACCTCAAAAGAGGAATTTAACTAGAGTCAAATTTGACATACAAATCTTTGACTTTGTATTGGTGCATTAAACAAAGAGGTAGCAACCTCCTTATATAGGTAAGAAGCTTGCTTCAATTATTGTCTCCAACCAATATGGGACAACAAAGGAGCCAAAAACTCAACAAAACGACCTTTGATGAAATAGATCACGAGTAGTATCAAAACATAGTAATCCCTCATACAAGATAACTTTGATGATCTCAAGTCAAAGGATCACTTATACAATCATCATAATGAGAATTCCATAGACATACAAGTAATGTTCCAAATGGATTTCGCATATCGGGTTTGTTCAATGAACTTGTTCTCTAGCAAGCACCCACACGTTTGTTTAAGTATCTCTATACTTTAGCTTATAAGATCGACTACTTCCTTCATAAGGAAAAACAAAACGTGTGCTAGTCTTTTTACGTTTTATTAATGTCCAATATTAATAGAACAATGACTAGAAACATTTTAGGAATAATACATAAATGTAATATGAATTTCATAATTATAATCTCATTATAATTTCATTTGCAATGTATAATTATCTCATGAACTTTATCATATACATCTAAACATGTACAAGATAAAGAATGCCTGTAAATAATTAGTCACTAAACTACAACCAAAGCGATTAGCTGTAGGGCATAAACCAACACTACAAAGGATACCAAATAACTTGTAAATATAGTCATAAGTCTATATTGAAATATAGAAAAAAATATTACAATTTTGCCTTCCACATTGCTAACGTTGTGTAGATGTATTTTTTGCTTTTGACACACTAAGCTCTTTCAAACTCTCTAAACTCACCTCCGACGATATATGTGTGTAAGCAGAAAAGATGGGGACCTTAGTGTCCTAAATTGTACTCATATAGGAGAGTTTCCATCAAACTGGCCATATAACTCCAAAAACAGCTACTCGAAATCATGACAACCTTACCAATGCTCTGGTGATCATTACCAGGCTTTAGTCTAACCATTGGACCACTTGTTAAATACTAAGACTGAAGAATCATCACACAGTGGAATGTGCACGCACTCAGACATCAAGGAAAATAAAATATCCCGGAAGTTAGATTTTCCAACAACTGCCACACCTCAACAAAATCGAGCTCACCAAAATAGAAAGAAATTTTTTTATATGTCAGGATTTGTTAGAGTGTTCGTTAGAGAAATTGTCATAAATTATGTATAAATACCCATAGCCTAGAATCATTATGTATTAAAATTCTTCATTCTTTTATAAATGAAAAAACCCTTCTCCAAAAATTTCACACTCTCTTTCTCAATTGTTGATATTTTCTTCTTCCTTTAGAATTTAGATTTCATCAAATTATAAAATCTGACATGGTATCAGAGACTTAGGGCCATTTTTGGTAAAATTCACCGATTCATCTCTGGTCTTTATTTTGCTCATCTTCTTTCTTTGCTTAATCAACCTCAATGGCACTAAATTCTTCTTATGAAACAATTGATCCCTTACATGTCCTATATTTGCACCACTTAGGTCATCCCAATTATGCTTTATCAACAAATCCTCTTGTTGGTGAGAATTATGGTTATTGGAGGCGTTCAACTGAAGTTTCTTTGAGTGCGAAGAACAAACTAAGCTTCGTTCAGGGAAAATTTCCAAAACTGAGGCAAATTCACCTTTATTCCAGCACTGGGAAATGTGTAATAGCATGGTGATTTCTTGGCTCTTGCACTCAGTGAGTTCATACATAGCAGAAATCATCCTTTATTGTAGCACATCATAACAAATCTGGGAGGAACTGGCACAAAGGTATAAACATTCTTCTGGAACAATAATTTTTCAACTTCAGTGAGATATTTGTTCCATGTCATAGGGAAACTTATCAGTTGCTGCATATTTTACCAAATTGAAGAAACTTTGGGATAGTATAATATTATGGTTAATATACCTGTATGCACATGTGGGTCAGCACAATCCATGATTAAGTTGTTTCAAGATTAGCAACTAATTCAATTTCTCATGGGGTTGAATGAAACCTATACCACAATTAGGGTCAATATTCTTATGATTTCCCTACTGCCTACTATTCATCAAGCTTATAATATTATCCTTCAAGAAGAAAAACAATGAGAGATCTAAAATCCTTCCATATTCCTAAGTGATTCTTCTACGCTTGTTGTTGTGCAAAAATCTTATAATTCTGCAACACTCCTAGTTAAAGGGAACCTTGACATAAGAAAATTGAAGTATTTTTGCACCCACTGCAAAATTCCTGGGCACTCCATTGAGAGGTGTTTTAAGATCCATAGCTATCCCCCATATTATAGGTTTAGAAGAGGTAAGAAAATTGCTACTACTGTACATAGTAATGGTTCAAATTCCATTATTGGTAAATCTATTGCTAAAACCTATATTCCTGCATCTAGACCTATTCTCACTCAAGAAAAATATTTTCAATTAATGGCTTTTTTTAGCAAGCGCAATTTAGAAACAACTAAACACAATGAGGATAAGGCCGCAACAATGTTAGCAGGTAAAACTTTCTGCTTTCCAACTTCTAGCATAAACCTTAGATGGATCATAGATAATGGAGCAACTGATCACATCACCCCACACCTCAAATATTTGATTCTTACTCTACTGTTCCTTAACCTTTTCTTATCACCATGCCCAATGGGAACAAAGCCACCATAAAACATATTGGTTCCATTAAGTTGTTACCCACATTGCGATTGCAACAAGTTTTACATGTTCCAAAATTCCATTTCAACTTGCTATCTGCAGGTAAATTGACAAAACAACTCACTTCTACGATTATTTTCACTCCCACTTCCTGCTATCTTTAGGTCCCTTTGATGAAACAACAAGTAGAGCTTGGTAGAGAATTTAATGGGCTATATTATGTTCACAAATCATCCAGTGTTATAGCTCCTTGTTTAGACCTTACTAAGAAATCTTGTAGCTAATATGTTTTTGTTGCAAAGTCTACCATAAATTTGCGGCATTGTAGACTTGGACATATGCCTTTTGACAAGATGAAATAAATAGACTTTATTTATGATTTCCTATCAATCCATACAGATGTTTGTCAAGTCTATCCTAAAGCTAAATTTCATAAAAAAATCTTTTCCTACTAGCTCAACATCTTCCTCTCACATTCTTGAATTGTTGCACATAGACCTTTGGGGGTCCTTTTCATTAATCCACATATAATGGGTATAAATTCTTTCTCACAATTGTGGATGATTTCTCAAGAGCCACGTGGACTCACTTATTGTCTCATAAGAGTAATGCACTCTCTGTTCTTAAGTTTTTCATCATCTTTAATGAAAATCAGTTCAAACACTTTGTCAAGGTCATTAGAATTGCTCATGGACAAGAATTTTGCGATTCTGCCGCGGTAGCCTTTTATGCCAATAAGGGTATCCTTCACCAAACTACTTGTGTAGAATGGCCACAACAAAATGAGGTAGTTGAGAGAAAACACAAAACCCTTCTTGAGATAGTCAAAGTATTATTTTTTTCAAGTGAAATTGCCTTTGAAGTATTGGGGGGGAAGCTATTATGACAACCACACACATTATCAATAAAATTTCTTCACAAACATTACCTTATAAGACACCTTATGAGATTCTCCATCACAAAATAGCCTCTATACAATCATTTAAAGACATTTGGATGTTTATGTTTTACTCCCACATTACAAAGAGGGAGACATAAATTTGATGCAAGAGCTCACCCATGTGTATTCCTTAAGCATCCTTATGGAAAAAAGGCCTACAAAGACCTTGACCTTCAAACCAATAGAAGCCTATCCACTAGAGATATCACTTTCCATGAAACTTTTTTTCCCTTTTCATCACATTACATCCCCCTCAACATAGTATCTTTTTGCCTTCTTAGTCTGATATTTCTAAATTTTCTAACTCTACTCTTGACAATTCTCCTTCTCCTATTTCTATTCTGGATCATGCTATTGATTCCTCATCCTCCATAGCCAACATGTCAATATAAACTCCTGTAAGAAAATCCACTACAATTCACAAACCTCCTTCTTACTTGGAAGATTATATTTGTAACTATGGCATAAATTCTCACAAAATAACTAAAAATAATACACATTGGTGTCATCTCATCAGCTTTAATCAACTACCTATTCCCCACCAGGTTCACGTGTCCCATTTGACCATATTTAATGAAACTTCTTCATATCAAGTTGCTTCATTAGATCCTGATTGGGTATGTGCTATAGAGAAAGAAATAGAAGCTTTGCAAGCAAACAATTCTTGGGAGATTGTTCCTCTTCCACATAGTAAGAAAGCCGTTGGATGCAAATGGGTTTACAAAATCAAGTTGAAGGCTGATGGTGGTTTGGAAAGATATAAGGCTAGATTAGTAGCTAAAGGATATAACCAAAAAGAAGGGATAGGTTTTCAAGATATATTTTCTCCAGTTGTGAAAATGGAAACAATTAGAAGCATCATTGCCTTAGCAACCTTTAAAAGTGGGATCTTTTTCAATTGGATATAAACAATGCATTTTTACATGGGGATCTTCATGAGGAAGTTTATATGTAAATGCCTAAAGGTGTTCCTAACCATATTAGACATGTCTATAGATTGATTAAGTTCTTATATGGACTAAATCAAGCATCAAGGCAATGGTTTGCTAAGTTAGCTGATCTTTTGAAATTGCAAGGGAATGTACAGTCTAAGAATGACTATTCCCTTTTTCTTAAGAAGGGACCTTCCAACATCACAATTGTAGCAGTTTATGTTGAGGACATCCTCCTCACTGGTTTAGATTCTTTTGAAATCAAATCCTTGAAGAAAAACCTTGATGCAACATTTAGCATCAAAGATTTGGGACAATTGCATTACTTCCTAGGATTCGAGGTTAGTTATTTGCCTACTGGAATTACTCTTACACAAAAGAAATTCACTCAAGAGTTGTTAACAGATGCTCGGTACTCTTATTGCAAAAGTGTGTGCACTCATTTTCCTCTTAATTGTAAACTGTCAGTAGATAATGGAGACTTGATTTCAGATCCAACACTATAAAGATAACTCAATTGGAAGCTCAACTACTTGACTAATACCATACCAAATCTTTGTTTTGCAGTTTAACACCTGAGCAAGTTCATGCAAACTCCTAGAAAACCCCATCTACAAGCTCTTTATCATGTATTGAAGTACATCAAGGGTACTATTGGTCAAGGAATCTTGCTAAAAACTACCAATCAGCTCAAATTGCAGGCATTTTCATATTCATATTGGGTTTCCTACCTTACTACTAGACATTTAGTTGCTGGTTATCTTGTTATGCTTGGCGATTCACCCATTAGTTGGAAGTCAAAGAAAAAAACACAATGTCCAAGTCCTCAATAGAGGTAGAGTATTGTGCAATGGCAACTTCAAAGATTACATAGTTGGTTAGACTTCTTGAGGAGCTTAGGATATTAAATTTATAGCCTGGAGTTCTTCATTTCGACAATTAATCAACATTAAATATTGCTAAGAACCTTGTCTTTCATAAAATAACAAAGCACATCGAGATTGATTGCCATTTTACTCGAGACAGTTTTTAGGGTCTGTTTGAATTGAGCTATCTGCCTACACAGTCACAACTTGTAGATGTGTTTACAAAAATCTTGCCTTCTTCTCATCACTGGTATTTTCTACATAAGCTGGGAATGGTTAATTTTCACCATCCTCCAGCTTACGGGGGGTGTTAAATACTGAGGTTGAAGAATCATCACATAGTGGAATGTGCACGTACTCAGACAGTAAGGAAAATAAAATACCTAGGAAGTTAGATTTTCCAACAACTACCACACCTCAGCAAAATCTAGCTCACCAAAACAGAAAGAAAATTTTTGTTATATGTCAGGATTTGTTATAGGGTTTGTTAGAGAATTTGTTGTAAATTATGTATAAATACCATAGCCTAGAATCAGTATGTATTCAAATTCTTGATTCTTTCATAAATGAAAAAAGCCCTTCTATAAAAATGTCACACTCTCTCTCTCAACTGCTGATATTTTCTTCTTCCTCTGGAATCTAAATTTCATCAAATGATAAAATCTGACACCACTTATTATCTCCCACTTGGTCTGAAGATCAACTTGGCAACTGTGACCAACTCTTGCTTTATAAGAAATAGAATACATAAATCATGATGATAAGTTCTTTGTCAAGTGAGCACCATAAGTTCTCTGTCAAGTGAGCACTATCTTTTATGTATTACAATGTACAGAATTTTCTAACCTTATAATAACCTTTCTTTATGAGTAAAGCCTGTATTTATTCTTGATCCAATTATATGATCTTTCTCAAACAAACAATCTGCAATCATTAATTTAGTGCTAATTTACTCAATAAAAACTTTCTTTTTCTTAACCTGTTCTCTAATGGCTAATTACTTGATGTTAACGTGTTTAGTTTGACTCTCACTTTTGTTGTTCTTAGCATAGAACACAACAATTGAATTATTACAATAAATCTTTAAAGGTTGAGAAATGGTATCCACAACCTTAAAGACCATATACAAAACTCTTCATCCATAAACCATGTAATGTAGCCTCAATGGAGGGCACAAACTTAACTTTTGTAGTGGAAGAAGCAATCAAAGTTTATCTGGCACTCCTTCAAATATAGCTCCACTAACTAGCATGAACATATAGCTTGGTGTTGATTTTTGTGAATCAATGCAACAAGTATGATTTGAATTTGAGTACCCAACTATTTTCAGATTATCAGTTGGACTATACATAAACATATAATTATTGGTGCCTTATAAATATTGTATCACCTTTTTAAAAGTTATCCAATGGATTAAGTCTATATTACTTTGATATTAGCCCAATATTCCTATTGTAAATGCAATGTCAAGCCTTATGGATACCTGAGCATACATTAGGTTTCTAACAATGGAAGCATATGAAATGTTTTTCATTTGTTCCCTTTCCAAGTCATTTTGTAGGCATTGGTCCAAGCTGAACTTGCCACCCTTCACAATACGAGCCATATTTGGTAAACAATTCTTCATCCAAAATCATTTTAGAACTTTATTGATGTAGGTTTCTTCGGGTAGACACAAAATCCTACAGAATCTATCTTGATATATCTTAATGCCAATGATATAATATACATCACCTATATCCTGCATATCAAATTTTTTAGTGAAGAATTGCTTCAGATCATGTAGCATGTCCTTATCATTAGTTACAACCAAAATGTCATCAACATATAGGAAAAGAAAACAAATCGTACTCCCACTAACTTTGTGGTATATGCGTTCATCCATAATGTTCTTGAAATTGAATGATGAGATAACATCTTGGAACTTCAGATACCATTGATGAGAGACTTGTTTCAACCTATATAATGATTTCTTAAGCTTGTAAACCAATTTTTCACTACTGCTAGAGGAGAATCCTTTAGGTTATTTTATATAAAAATCTTCCTCTAGATCATTGTTAAGAAATGTCATTTTTACGTCTATTTGGTGTAACTTTAAATCAAAACATACAATCAATGCTAAGATTATATAGAGAGAAACCTATTTAGATACATCAGAAAAGGTCTTCGTGTAATTGATTTCCTCCTTTTGAGTGAATCTCTTTATATCTAGTCTTGCGTTGTATCAATCAATGTTGCCTAATGAGTCTTTCTTAGTTTTGAAGACCCACTTACATTATATGGGTTTTACTTCTTTAGGTAACTTAACAAGATCCCACACATCTTTATTTTATAAAGTTCATCTCCTCTTTCATAGCATAATACCATAAGTTTGATTCTTTATAGCTAATGACTTATGAAAACAATTCAATATCATTTTTTTACTCTAATATTAAAGTCACCTTCTTGTAGATACACCATATAATCATTATATATTGTTGATTTTTTTAGTAGATCTTCTTATTGTTGTCTAAACATTTTCATTGAGAGGTTATTGTTCAACTGGTTGTTCAGTATTTTCACATAATTCTTAAACAAGCAGATTTACTGTATTTTCAACATCTTGTGGAATTTCCTTATTATCATTTACAGCCTGTTGAGTTTCAACAACTAGTTGCAAAACATCCATTTGAACTTGAGGGACATTATGAACAATAATCATTTTAATACCTGAAGTGGAAGGTTTAGCACCTAAATATTCCTTCAAAAAATTTATATCATGGAATTAACCCCTCCCACTGATTATGTAATTCTTAAGAAACTAGTATGATGTGATGGATAATAAAATTAGTATCCTTTGGACCTTTCACTATAGCCAACAAAATAATCACTAATAGGCTTGACAGTTTTGGCCCGAACCATTTCTTTGGGCTTGTTGGGATTTAGGCCAAGCTCTGGCTCAGGTTTCCTAGGCTCGGCCCCACCCAGGGCTCGACAAGTAATGGTAAAATGACTGAGGCTAGGCTTGGGCTTGAGCTGCTCAGGCCTAGAGTGAGGCTCGAGGAGTAATGGCAAAATGACATTATTTTTGTTGGACCCTGAACTTTTCTTAAAATTACGAGTTAAAATTTGGCATAAAACGAGAAATTTGTGGTGAATTAGTCATGTGTAAAGAAAATTTGAGATTTTAAGTGGTTTTATGAGATATAGGTAAAATGTGTGTATACTTTTGTTAGTTATGGTTATGATGAATTATAGCCTAAAATGGTGTTTTGAGTTTGCATGGAATTGAAAATAAATAAATTGAAGCAAGAAATGATTAGTGAAAGTGTTAAATTTTGGAGAATTAAGATAGTTGACTTTTTGGAGTAGAAAGTTGACTTTTTGATTTAGGCAGAATTTGAGAAAAAGATCTGCATGAAATTTGTAGCTCCTGTCGAGAGCTTTCTGTAGCCATAAAGTTTGATATTTTTCGATATCGGGAGTGGAAGTTATGATCAGCCAAAGTTAAGTATTATTTTTGCTTTGTTTTGTAAAAATGTCTCTAAGTGTACCTTTAGGTGTACTTGGCTTTGTGGCCACTCGTCGTATGGATTTAGTCTGAATTGGAGTAAGTGGTCTACAGGAAAGTTGTAGCTTGTCTGTCAATCTTTCCGACGCTATAAAGTATGTAATTTTTAGATGTGGGAATTGGGAGATATGAAATTTTAAAGTTTGGAGTTGGTATAGGATGACAATAACAGGGCAGAATCTTTGAGTGAAAAATTGACCTAGTTAGAGGTTGAATTTGTGTTTAAGTTCTTCATGAAAGTTTTAGATTATGTTTTTATCTTTCCATTTAGTTAAAGTATGGAATTTTTGGACTATGGAATGTGGAGTTATGATTTTTACAAGTTATTGTTACTGTTTGGTATGATCTTTAGTGGACAGAAACTTTGAAGTGGTTTTTGATTCTCTTAAAGGCCAAAATGATTTTTCTATCTTTCATGGAAGTTGTAGACCTTCCTTTGAGCTTTCTATTGATACCAAATTTGTCAAATTTTGAGTTCGGGATCAAGAGTTATGAATTTTAGAAATTTCGGTTTTATGTATGTCGTTTTGACTCCTTCTGCTTTTGTTATTTTCTTTCCTAACCCGACCCGTTTGCAATCTTTTGCTTATAATTTCTCCATTAGATATCCGATTGACTTGGTTTTCAAAGCGTTGGATTCCTAAGACAATTATCTACATCCTTATGGGAAATTGTGAATTTTTGAGATTTAATTGGGGAAGATTAATTTAAGCAAAGTGAGTTAGATAATTTTCTGAACATGATTCAGTCTTTTGCAAAATTCGAGATATGTGGAGATCCAATTGAATTTATTCTTGAGGAAAAATAAAATAGGGACATGGGGGCTACAAATTATCTGAAGGACTCGAATTTTAATTTAGTCCCTAAGATTTTCAATTTCTGAATCGAAGTTGAGTTTAGTGTTCAGTCTTGGACTGGTAAGTACTGACAGTATTTTGGACATAACGTTTGCTCTAGTCATCCAAATGAGGTGATTCTTGATTTGGATTAAATTGGAGAAATAGGGCTACAATTGTTATGAAGAAATTGAGTTTCAATTTTGTCTTTAAGAATGTCAATTTTCAGATAGAAAAAAAGTGCTGGAAAATGTTTTAGCATATGAACAACCCGAAATGTGTGGAGCATAACTCTTAGTGTAGTGCACCAAATTAAATGATTTTGGTAACATTATGAAATTAAGACAATGAGGAACGTTTCTCTACAAGGAATTTTTAGCAAATTCCTTCAATTTGATGGTTAGAAAAATGTCCTAAAGTAAGCTTGAAGTATAACAAAGTTCAGGGCCAATTATGAAAGATCACATAAAGGGTTAAGTTTTAAGGCCTACATGGAGGGACTTAAGGGCCATTTAGCCTTCATTAAAGAGAAGAATGAAGGGCTGTCGTTTTTCTCTTCATGAAGCACGACACTTAAGAACAAAACAAGAGAAGAAAAGAAAGAGAAGAGAGAAAGGAGAAGAGAGAAGCTTCGGTGGAGGTGGAGAAGAGGAAAGAAGAAGAAAGGTACTAGGGTTTCGTTTTTCTTGGGTTTCAAGTGAGATTTGAGAGATGATTCAAGGGGGAAAAGGTGGAAGAGCATGAAAGTTTCCTATGGAGTCCAAAATTTTCGAAAATGGAGAAGGAAAAAAGTAAGAAATGATTTTTTGATCTTTGAGCTTTTAATGAGTTTTTGGTTTATATACCTTGGAAATGTTATGGGATTGGATTTTCTAAAGTTAATTTAAGTGATTATGTTATGATGATGCTCAATTGTGGATGTTATATGAATTAGGGTTTTGTCTTGAATTTGGGGATTTAGCGAGGCTTTGGAGAAATTGAAGCCTTGGACAAGTTTCTAGCAAGGAAATGAGGTGGGTACCATATTTATAATTTGAATTTTAAGCTATATACATGTTTTTGAAAAATCAAGAATATGACATATTTTCAAAGAAAAATCGAAAAAATAAAGAAAGAAAATATTTTTGAATTTTATTGTTTCCGAATGATTTGGAAAAATTGTCACAAAGGTTTAATTCATTGTTTTCAAATGATTTGTGAAATTGATCGAGAAATTTAGAAAGAAAGTATTGAAATTTTATTGTTTCTGAATGTTTGGAAAATGTTACAAGTTTTAAATGAGTTTAGAAATTAAGAAAAGTTCTGAAATTCATTACTTATGATGGAAGTGATAAATTGTGATTTTAAATTTCTATGATTTTAGCATTTCCTTGTTTGTGCT
>JANITX010170882.1:0-12742 GCA_027564395.1 Erythroxylum ulei
TCACCAATAAATTCTTTATGAATGACACCAAGTAGTGCTCCAGCAGTTGATACTTGAATATACTGAAGTCGTTGATATTCGCTCACACTTTGCCACCATTCTCGCAAAGTTCCAGTGAACCTTGAAGTGAATTCAGACAAAATATCCTGAAGAGGATGATTCGGTCTGGTCATTTGTAGATCAATCCATGCACCGAACTCATGAAGTCTATCTCGCCATTTCTTTGGAGGTAGATCATCAAAAGTAAACCAAGGTCCTGAGGTAGGCTTGGCAGTTGTAGATGTAGACTGAGCAGTTGGTATTTCCTGAGGTGCAGGTTTAAGTCTGAAAGGTTCAGTTCCTGTGGATTCAGCTTCACTGATTACTGGTTCAGTATCTTCAGTATAACGAGGCATTGTCATCAGAACATTGGATAGTTCTGTGAGATCAGCAAGGTTTGCTGAAGAATCATCAGTTGTATCTTCATCAACTGAGTAGGAATCATAGATTGCCTCTGATGAGTATTCTGTCTGGTCAGAAGATCTGTCAAAGATTAGGTCTAACAAGTTTTGTTGTTCATCAGAACACTCTGAATCATCTGGTGTTGCAGAATTCTCTGATGTACCACTCATGGTATGAATACTTTCTTCTGAATCTACAGAAGAGGTAGAAGTTTCTGCAAGAGGATCAGAAGTAAGAGTAGCTTTGTACTCTGGCAGTTTAGCTTTGCCCTTCCCAAGAGAAGAAGTGGAAGGTTGAGATGGTGGTGGAGATTCTGGTGGTGTACGTATCTGTACTGGTTTTCTCCACTCTGGTGATGGTTCATAAGGTGTAGAAGTTGAAGCTTCTAGAACCTTAGAATATTGCTCAGAAACTCTGGCTTTAGGCACACGATCAGATGTTGACTTTGTCTTTGATCGCTGAGGTTTATCATGAGTTGTCTGAGGATAAATGTACTGTCTAATCAAAGGATAATTAAACTTGAATACCTTTGAATAGTCAGCTTCTTCTGGATACCTTTGATACGAAGGAGTAGGATATGATGGCTGAAGAGTTGGGAACTCTGAAGATGAAAAGCCATATATCTGATGAGATTGTGAAGCATGCATATCTGCTTCCATTTGCTTTACAGTCCTTTGTATCTTCTGTATCTCCTTTACTTTCAAGTCGAAGTCTAGCCCGGTATAACGAGCAGTGATGTATTGTTTGAGTTCAGCATCAAGTTGCTGAATCTGAGCTTTGTACTTCATATACATCTTTTGAATCTGTTCCGTAACAGAATCGACTTTCTTGTGTGTAGCAACATTTTGTTGATTAATCCCATCCATCTTGGAATCAATCCTTCTCAGAACTTTGTTCTGTGCTACTGCGTTGTGTGTATGCCAATTGAGGACTTCATCAGATGGATTTGAGATTGGTGTACCATGAGAAGTAATTCCTGTAGCTCTGATGTACGAGTTATAGATAACCCTCTGTGATTCATCAGTACTCCGAGAAAGTAGAGGAAAGTTATCCTCATCTGGCTTGACTACAATACAAGGTGTAGGAGTAGGAGCTAAAATAGGAATTGCTGGCATAGATGTGCAAGATCTCTCCGTAGATCTGCAAGTTGTAGACGACCTGAGCATCTCCCTTAGAGACTTTGGTCTGGATTCCTCTATCTGCCGTAACATGAGGTTTTGAACACCATGGTCATCTGGATCCTCATTATTTTGAGGATAGAAATCACGGGAAGGTAAGCACCTGGATCTGGGCTTAGATTTCTTCTTCCTTCTCCGTTGATATCTTGGATCATCGTCATCTGAATCTGACTCAGGATTGAGACAGATCTCACAATCTGGTTCGCACATTGATGGGTCGACATCCCATACGAAATGTCCACGATGATGACTGACATAGACCGGATCTCCATTAGATTGGAAATAGTGAATAGGAGGACCGTCTTTTCCTTCCGTATGTGAGAATACGGGCTGGATTACAAGGCTTGTTGCCCCAACTGATGGATCTGCTGTAGATCTGGCTAGATCTATTCTGTGTTGTTGCAGATCTGGTAGATCTGGATCATAGGGCTGAATCATCAGGATTGATCCTGATGTAGAAGGACCAGGCGTGTCGTCGCTAGGTCTGCTGTAGATGGATTTGACTGAGCCATCTCTCAGAGTCTGCAGAATCGGTGGAGTTGTTGTATGAAAGGAATGTCGATGAGGCGCATGGAAAACCTTCTGGTAGTTGGTAATCCATTCTGTAGGCATCAACCTTTCAAGCTCCTCAGTAGGTAACTGCTTCGGGATCTGGATGATAGTTGTCTGGTTGTTCACAACATCAGCAACCATGTAAAGTGCATCCGAAGTAGAATTTGGAAAGTGTAAGTCCAAAGCATGATTCTGAAGACGATAGATCATCTGGTGATGAAGAGTAGCCATGATGGCACTCGGATCTTGATCTGCTCCAGTGATCTGGATCTGAACTTGTAGACGTTCAGATAGAGTAGGGTCATCCAACCTGATATTGAAATCAGGTGCTATGGTCAGCACAACACTTCCTTTGTCAAGGGTCGTCAACAAGGTACCGATTAAGGCATTCTTGTATGTTGTGTAGGCAGTGTCGAGAAGTGAAATCCTGGCAGTTGCTGGGATTCCTTTTCTTCCATGTAATGTAAGAATAAGGCGTACAGCTCCAACATGTAGATGTGTATGTGATTGTTCTCTCTAGAAAGTGATCAGTTCTTTCGGGATCTCGAGCTTTACGTACTGTTCTGCTGTTGTAAATCTGAGACCACACTGTTCCAGTTTGGAACTTTGGATGATTTCCCTTACACGAGGTCTATTGGTAGAAAACACACTCCTAATACTTCTCGTCCATGAACGGTCACGAGAATATATATTATAGGGACTCAACAATGGTAATGAAGACTCACCAACACGGTTTTCTACAGGCACATGAGTAATTTCTACTAAATTTTCTATTTTTTGTGATAAAACACGCTTAACACCCTTAGATAACTCAGCTAAAGACAAGCTAGACGATAAATGAATTGGATCTGAAGAATTTTCCATAGATCTTATGCAACTCTCTTCTTACTTCCTTTTTACCACAATTTATCAAAATGTTCCCCCTCTTGAAAAGATGCGAAAGTATTCCCTAAGCAAACCACAAGCAGTAGTGATTCACTAAGCGAGGAGTCAAATAATTCCAAGGGGTACGCAAGTTTCTATGATAAAACTGTCTATACCTGACCAACCAAAAATGAAAATTGGAACAACCACATAAAGATGGCCTCAAACCACGAAGGCTTGGACACAAACCACAGAGGTTTGGAAAGCACTCGGTTATTCGCTTCATAGTTCCACCTGGGACAAGGATTCCATTCGCATCTTTTACATATTAACACACCCAAAATCAGTTAGTTAGAAAATAAACCAACCAACCAGTATGTTGACATCTTACTCAGCCAAGACCTTTCTGTAATCTCAAGCAGAAGGCTATTCTGTTCAACTGAATCAAAGGTAAGCTTTCAGATTTTCTAGTTGAATGATCCTCTTCTACAGTATTTCCATTATTATTTACAAGAAAGTAAAAAGCCTTTGAAGTTGATAACAAGAAAGAAAAAAAACAAAAGGATGAATCTTTCATAGCTTCCTGTTCTCAAGTGTGGAACTTTAGCGGTTTCATGTGTTTTTCACTCAATCTGGGATGGTGGCAAAGAAGCAAAGTAGCTAACAGCTGCAAGAGAAAAACTCGAATCTTTGTGTTGTGTTGGTTCATATGCACTGATGATGTTGACCAAGTTTTCAAGCAGCTTTATAACAAAACAACAAAATAAAAGCTAGTTGTCTGGTAAAAGCGTGGAATAGTGTGTCACAATCAATCACCACCTCCGCCCCCCACCTGATCTTCTCCTCTAGGTCCCACCTCCTCTCCTCTTGCTCTAAGCAATCCACGTATCTTCATCCCCGTGTTCTTTTAGTTCTGCTTTTTAAACTTTTTTTAATAAATAAAATGAAAATTAAGAACCACCATGATCGGTTTAATTAGACGAAGAACAGCTTTCGTTTTCTTTTGTTCTTGATCCAGAACCCTTTTGCTGAATAGCAGGTAAGACTTGTGTGATGTGGGTAAATCCAAATTTTCCACTGGCTATTTTTATGTAACATATTTTTCTATATATAATTATCGGCTCCCATAACTTCCGGCTCTAGCAAGTATCTCCTTCTCTAGCTGCTATTTGCTTTTCTTCTTCTATATTTGTTGCTTTTTATTTTTATTATCTGAGAGCGTGATATTTACGCGTAAATATTCCACTGTTTGAACAGTATTTGGGTTCTATGGGATTATTTTTTCGATTAAACAATGTTCATCCGGTGTGGTTATGGAAGTTCTTTAGGACTTTTCGATTTTCCTGTCGATTTTAGTCATCGGAGAGATACTTTTGCTGTCCTCATTTCAATTTATGTGCTTCTGTCACGTTTACTGTAGAGGATACGAGGGATGGGGTAGTGGAAATGGGACGGAGGATAATGTTCCAAGTGTATTCCGAATTTTAAAAGTTGGAGCTTTTCTGGTAATTCAAATTTTGGGAATTTCAAAACTTGGGATTTACTTCTAGGGTTTGATCTTTTAGGGAGACTTAATGGGTTTCGGATTATGCTTTGGAATGGGAAGTCTTTGCAATGTTGTAATTTTAGAGAGTTGGGATGTATTCATATCTTTTTCTTTTGGTTAAATTTTCCATTTTGGGATTAGTTCAATATGCCAAATCTGGGGCACATGTTTTATTTCTTATGAACAGGTAGTAGAAATAGAAAATTTTTCCTTGATGGCTGCTTTCTTTCTCTTTTTTTCTTTTTTTAACTCTTTGTTCATTTTATGAAAGACTAAGGAATCTTTTTGAAAAGTTAAGATCTCGAGAGATGTTGGTTGCATAATCTTCTGAAAGATATGAATTATGGTGGACCATATATGACGATATTTTATTTTGTCTGACAAGGTTTGTGAAATTGAAAGTGATGATATGTGATTACATGTTGTGTGAAGTCGAGAGTATTTGCTTTGGAGTAACATAATGGGCGTGCTGAAGAACTATAGAAGAATTTGCTAGTATTTATACAAAATGAAGAAGGATTACGGGCTAAATCCATGTGTGGCTTCGAAGATAACTGTTGGTTGTGTTTCTAAAGTTGAACCAACTGCAAATGGTAAAGAATGCATGTACCATGGCTAAAATGGACAGATCAAACAATAGTGAAGACGTTGTACTAAGCTCTTGGAATTTTTCACTAATAGTGTTCGTTTGAATTTCATCTATTTTCAGTTAGGTCCTCTTCCATTTAGAAGACTACAACATGTCAAGTGGAGGAGTGAGAAGGGTATCACCTAAAGATATACAAGTGGTAAGATGGTTTAACTTCAGTTTGGTTAAGTATAGAACTTGGTGTATAACCTACTTGTCTATAAACTTTTGCTACCTTATTGGTCTTCTATTCCAGGTACAAAATCTTATAGAACGGTGTCTTCAGCTGTATATGAACCAGAGAGAGGTTATGCAAACATTGTTAGATCAGGCAAAGATAGAACCTGGATTTACTGAACTTGGTAACTATAGAATTTATTGACAATGACACAAGCTTGTGTGATTCTTAAATATTTGCATGAATAAGCTCCATGAGACCATTTTTCTTTTCTATGTAACGTTGATTAGCATTCAGGTTGAACCATTGTGATTGTGCTTTTATCCTTTTAATCATTTATCAACATTGCTACTGTGTGAGAAGGCCATACCATTGCTTTGTTAGTTTGTCTTTGGTATTGTCTGTAGAAATTATTTCAGGAAAGTATGATCACTTTGTTGTTAAATAGTTGCCATTGACATGGACAAGTAAGATATGCATATTTGTATGTAGACGTGCAAGATTATATTAGTTTATCGACTCCAGCCTATTCGATGGTTTTATTTATGAATTATTGCAATCTTGTGGATGCTAAGGATTAAATCTTGAATTAGACTAAATTCTCTTGACAAGATGTACCAGAATCTATCTTGTCGCTTAAAACAGTGTTCCAAGTCATAGTTCTCCAACAATACAAATGATACGCCCCTGAAGCCATTTTACTAAACTCCTCCTGTTTGTTCATGTTCACTTGCGGCTATACCTTTATCTCCTTGGATATGCATGCAACTACTCAGTCATCTCCACTTGTGAAAGCATACTTTCTAACAGTGTAGGAGCTATTTCTAGACATGGTCCCTTACTAATTTTCAAACTCTTTGTTTGACAGTTTGGCAGAAGCTTGAAGAAGAGAACCGTGAATTTTTCAATGCTTATTATCAAAGATTGATGGTGAAGCAACAAATAACCGAATTCAACAAGCTTCTTGAGCAGCAGGCACAACTGATGCGTCAGATAAATCCAACTGGAGTTGCGTCTTTGCCTACTTCTAATGGATCTCATGTTACACAATGTAAGATTACAACTAATCAGATTCAGAGGATATTACTTACATGGATATGATTCTCCTCAATTATATGGGCTGAAGATATAAGTAGGAACATTTTCTATCAAATTGTTTGGTTGGACAATCGTCTATGATTGATGATCAAAAATCAACAGGAAGAAATTTGTGAATATGCAAGATAGTTCTTTCATATATTTCGTTGATATATATACAAGATACAAGGACCTATATATAGTAAACAAATCAATCATACAGCTGTATGTATATTCCTATTCCTAACTTAAGGGAAATTGTATAGGAAATATACAAGGTAGGAAAGAATCATAGTCCATTCTCACTAACTCTTCCCCTCAAGTTGGGCGTAGATATCATGCATGCCCAACTTGAATGGCATTGTATAGAATGATCCACTATTGACGACATGAGTAATAATGTTAGCTAACTGATCAAAACTTCTAGTGTAAGGAAACTTCTATTGTCCCATAATTAAGGTTATCTTTAATATAGTTCCTATCTTGTTCAACATGCTTGGTTCGATCATGTTGCGTTGGATTATTAGCAATCTCAGTTAAGAAATTTTCAGCCAAGAAAGTCTTGTTATTGTATGATGCATAGCACAATATTCAACTTCTGTACTAGATAACAAAACCACATTATGTTTTCTATTCCCCCAGGTCACCAAGTTGCCTCCAATAAACGAAAGATATCCATAAGTAGATTTTTTAAAATCCTTTCTACTACCAACAAAAGTCAAAGTTTGTATATTCCACAATATCAGCTTGTCCATGTTTGGAGAATAGAACACCTTTACTTGGAGCTGATTTTATATATGTTAGAATTTGGTTAATAGCATTCATGTGTTGATCACATGGATTATGCAAAAATTGATTGACAACTTTGACTACATATACTATATTTGACCTAATGTGAGTTAAATAGATCAACTTCCCAACTATTATTTGATATATCTCCTTGTTTGTTGGAATTTGAATAGGAGAAATCGATAGGTCATGATTCACCGCAATAGGAATATTTATAGGCTCACAGGCATAGTTACCAGTTTCAATTAGGAGTTCCAAATTATATTTCCTTTGCGAAAGAAATAGTCCTTTCTTAGATCGAGAACTTCAATGCCTAGGAGGTATTTGTGAAGTCCCAAATCCTTTATATTAAATTCTTTGGCCAAGTAACTTTAATTTTCTCCATTTCATCTATGTTATCACCTATTACAATTATAATAATCAACATAGGCCAGAAGAAAGGTAACATCATTATGATCATGTTTATAAAACAAGGTATTATATGCCTAAAGTTTGCTTGAATCCACTGTCTTTCATTGAATGACTCAATCTACCTAGCAATGCCCTTGGTGATTGCTTTAATCCATAGGATGTCTTTTTAAGTTTGTATATAGTTCCTTATTCTAATGTAAACCTAGGGGTGGATCCATAAACATTTGTATTGTTAGGTCACCATGAAGGAAGACATTTTTCACATCAAAATATCGTAGAGGCTAGTCTAGATTAACTGCAAGCGACAATATGACATGAACAATATTCATCTTAGTAATTGGTACAAAAGTCTCTTGATAATCAATATCATAGGTATCAGTATAACCTTTTGCAATCAACCTAGCCTTATATCTTTCAATCATTCCATCTGTCTTGTCTTTGACAATGAATACCCATTTGCACCTCACAGTCTTCTCTCCCATCGGTAATTTAACCATTTCCCAAATAAGAACTATGTGGGAGAGCCATCGTTTCATCTACCATTACGTCCTTCCACTTAGGATGTTCAAGGGCTTCCTAAAAATGACTAGGATATACAACATCAAAGGCTTTGAAAAGCCAAATCTATCAGGTGCTTTTCTTTTCACGAAGAGGATATCTCCTATTATAATTAGTACTAGAACTGGGCTTAGGAATTTCAGGAGATTAGGTAAATACTTCAGTGTCAATCTTAGAAGATTCACTTGATGACATGGTAGTATCAGGAGTGGTACTAGATTTAAGATGCATAATCATGACATCTTCCTTTTTCCTAGAGTATCATCTCTTATAAAAATGAGCTAGTCTCTCACCATTAGCTATTTTCTCAAGTCTCTCACCATCATGTTCAATTTTATTTTCCTTAATAAGTGGGTCATCTAAAACTATGAATTCCCCATTTTCCTTAATGTTCTCTATACCTAAGCTCAATATCTTCTTTTCTCTCTTCCATATTTGTTCTGCTTTTTTACTATCGATCTTAGAGGAACTGTGGATATCACCCGAAAAAAGTAGGGACTCATTTTTACAGAACTAAACATCCATTGAGACATAATAGGTTCCTATAGGAGGATGTGAACATTTGGATCCATTTTTTGAATTGGAGTAACCATCAAAAATACATTTAATACCTTGAAGTTCAAGTTTATCTTTATGAAGAGAATGAATATGAACACACATAACCAAAAACCTTAGGGCAAACTTTTAAAGCAAAGGGAATGAAATGAAATGTGGATAGCATCCTTAAAGGAGTTTAAAAATCAAGAATCTTGGCAAACATTTTATTAATAAGAAAAACAATAGTCATGACAGCTTCAGCCTAGAAACGTTTTGGAACTAGCATAGCAAAACATAAGGCTCGAGCCACTTCAATGAGGTGGCCGTTCTTGCATTCTACTATGTCATTCTGTTGGAGTGCGTAAACACAAGTTTTCTGGTAAAGAACACCATTTTGTGTCACAAAATCAACAAGAGAGTGATTTGCAAACTCACTACCATTGTCAAAAAGAAAATTTTCTACTTTAGTGTTAAATTGAGTGAGAATCATGTTATATAATTGAGAAATAACATGTGAATCTTCACTCTTAGATTTCATAAAATACATCCAATTGACTCTAGTATAAGTATCAATAAAAAATGCAAAATATTTATGTCTTAAAGTAGAAGGGGTAGAGAATGGATCCCACACATTAGTATAAACACCGAAAAAACTAATTGTAATTTGTCAAATTTGACTTTAAAAGGAACATGATGGAATGCATTATTCACATCTTAAACTAGAAACAGAAATATTGGAAAATAATTTAAGAAACAAACATTTTAAATAAGAGAAAGATGAATGTCCCAACCAACAATGCCAAAGAATAATTCTCTCTATATAATGCCTCTCTCTTTGTTTGGAAGCCACGAGTAAGAGTTGCTTGCCTCCATTGTCCTCAAAATAATATAGGCAATCCCTTTCTTTACCAATGACAATCGTCATCTTCGTGAGATTGCCTTGAAAAACACAATTGGTAAAGTAAAAATTACATAACAATTAAGATTCTTAGTTATTTTGTTGATGGAGAGGAGGTTATTTGAAAGTGTAGGTGTAAGCAGAAGAGCGGACATAGAAAATGTTAAAGGGACACATTCCAGCCCCTATGATTGACATAGAATTCCCATCAGCAGCCTGCACAGACTTAACTGGTGGGATGTTAGAGAATCAGTGATAGAAGATTTACTATTCATATGATCAATGGCCCCTAAATTAATAGCCCAAACATCATAACAAGCAGAATTATTGGATAAGCCAAAATTACCCTCTTGAGAAGATAGCTGAGATACATGAGAGGCAGAAGATGTGGTATCATTATGGATAGCCATGTCTCTTCTAGCAACTATCCACTGTATGTGTATTCTTATGGTAGTGGGTGCAAAATCAAGATTGAGGAGCTACAGAATCTCCAAGACCTGAAATAGGAGTATCGAGTTAGAGGGAATTAACTGAAGCCTTTGAGTGGATAATTGCCCACATGGTCATTTACCGTTGTACTTCACGACGAACCAAAGAATATGCTTCTTCTAATGTCAGTAAAGGAGAAGTAGCTAGAACCTGACTACTAATTGATCCAGATTATGATCAAGACCAATGAGAAAGATGTAGATGCTATCTTTTGCAATATGTTTTCTATAGTTTCCATTATCATTAGCATAGATCATATTGTTTGGTCTTTGATAATCAAGTCCAACAAAATTTAATTCAACTCATTCTAATATTCTACCAGAGGCCTACTACCTTGATGTAATTAGGAAGACTTCTTCATTAGTTCATAGACTTTGAGAAGAATTAGATACATCAAGGTAACTTCTTTTACAGCTTTCCGGACTTCCTTTGTTGTTCCACATTGCACAAAGTGTGACATTGGATTATCGCTCCTTCAATTTATGAGCCAAGATTTAACCAGTCATTCATCATAGCTTGGATCATCTTTTGAGAGTGCAACCTTGTTGATATAGCCAAACTTTTTTTTTTCCATCAATATGCATCTCCAAAATCTTAGACTGGCCCTGATAGTTAGCACTGTTCAATTTATATGAATGGATGGAGTATCTGAATGGTCATTTGGATATTTTCTTGCTATCAAAAGATTCAGCCTTAGTTTTGATAGGCATACTGTGGTGCAGTTAGTGGTCTTAGGGCAAAAGTGGTTGGGATTTTTATAAGAGAAAAAACGGCTAGGGTTTTAAGAATAGAAGAGGTGGCTATGATTTGTAGAGAGAGAAGAATTAGAGATCGAAGCTCTGGTACCAAGTTGTGAATATGCAGGATAATTCTTTTATATATTTCATTGATATAGATACAAGATAGAAGAACATATATATTTAAAAAATCAATCATACAGCTGTATGTATGTTCTTATTCCTATATTAAGAGAAATTATACTGGAAAATACAAATTAAGAAAGAATCACAGCTCATTTCTGTTATTTAAGAAAAGTATCCTTCCATTTGCCCATGTATTCTATGTTGATGTTTTGAATATTCAACTTGAGGCAAACAAGAGCAGTTGTGCTTTTTTTTTTCCCGTCATCTATGAGCGTTGTTAAACTCTATGCTTTATTTGGGAGTGAGGGAATGAAATGGTCTTATGGGAAATATTGCATTTTGCTTCTCACCTTTAAGTGGATTTCATTGCATTTTTCTCCTTTTCTGTTTGTGTGAATTAATTTTCAGAAGTTCACATAACTAAATATCCTCTTAACATATTTCTCTCTCTCTCTCCCTCCGTGCATGCCCATGCTTGTGTGTCCACGTATCCCTGTTTCCACCTTGAAAATTATTTTTGGTTAAACGTCTAGGACGCAACCTCTTTGTTCTCTGCATCTGAATACTGCACTTTATTTATTCAATTGAACGAGGTGTATACTTGGAAATCACTGCCTGAATGAACTCGGAAGAGGCTTGCTTTACATAATTTTGCCATAATTTGATTTTCTAGACTCGTCTGAGAGATCTTCTGTTGGTTACTTCTGATTTCTATTTGAAGTAAGATTCCAAGTCAAATATGCTTACTTTGGCCTCCATGATTGTGGAAACTGACTCCTTATTGTGCTTTCAGTGCATCAGAATTCTGCATGCTATGCCCCAGAGCAAACAATACCTACTCTCAAATCAGAGAACATGCACCAACAAATGGCTTCAAAGTTACGTAATGCATTTACGAATGGTGGATCATCACTGCATGCAAATATGCCTCCCACTGTTGAAATGTCTGCTCATGCCAACAGACTTGATGCCCCACACAATATGCTTTCAACACAGAGCTCAAACATGGATCTCATGCAAGGAATAAATGGGGGAATGATCAAATCAGAAGCTGGGTATTTGGGTAGTTCTTTTATGTTTGGTGCTGATGGCAGTGTCTTAGAAGCACGCCCACCAATTGCAGATGCATCTGTTGCATCTTTCAGTAGTGTTGAGTCCAACTCACAAGCCCTGAATGAACCACTTCTGGACGCAGATGGTTCTTTTGGAATTCTAAGTCAAATTCCTCGAAATTTCAGTCTCTCTGATCTGACGGCTGATTTTGCCCAAAGTACAGGTATGTTCCCTCCTATATCCTACCATTTGTCATTTCCAACTCTTTTTTCCTGTGAGTTTGTGCCCAATATTTTCAAGCTGATTTGTAAATGTTCGCAAGCTCACATTTGGACGTTTTCTATTACCGCCTCCACCCATTTTTTGTGTGTTTCTTTTCTTTCTGGTTTGTCATCCACTATATATATATGATGGTTAAAGTCTAAAGTTAACTAGCTCTTTTATGTACTTGACTATGATTTGTTTGTTGTAGATGCATGTGAAATGAGTAAGCTTATTAATTTTGATCTACACTTTGATGGAGTGGTAACCAAATCGTTAAAGGGGGATAGACTTATCTCTAGACTCAATCTCTGGGTTAAAACTATTGCAGAGATATTAGAGAGCTACTCGAGATCTCCCTTCCTAGCCACAGACGATGAAAGCTTCCCAGATTCTCAGGAAAGAGAGCACCAGGGTTA
>JANITX010170990.1:0-12731 GCA_027564395.1 Erythroxylum ulei
GTTGTCAATGAATGCATGTACCACTTTTTATGTGAAAACATTCTGTATTTATGTGCATATATGCTAACATGATACATGGGCGAGAAAATGCATTGTCTTAATTTCTCTTTGAGCTCACAAATACTAAAAATTCGGGTCCTAACCCTAGATATGGGGTTGGGAAGTTACATAAAGTTACCCTACCGAGAGCCTTGTTAGATCCAAGGGCAGCCATTAATGTTATGCCTAAGTCTGTTTATGAATCATTGGGAGTCAAGAACCTTAAGTCTACATTTTTAGTTCTCCAATTGGCTGATAGGTCGATTAGGCATCCTGTGGGTATTATTGAGGATATTTTAGTCCAAGTCAAGGCTTTGGTTTTTTCGACTGATTTTTATGTGCTTGATATGTCTTCTGAAGTTTTGCAGGACACTTCCTTGATTCTCGATTGACCCTTCTTAAGGACTGCTAGTACTACGATTAGCATGAAAGAAGGTACAATTACCATGGAGGTAGAAGATCAACAAGTGAGTTTTAATATGTATGAGGCTATGAAACACCCCCATGAGGATTATTCACTTTTAGGAGTTAATATGGTTGATGTTTTTGTTAATGATACTTGCTCCAACGTTGACTTCAAAGAGGATTCGGTTGATTCCGAGTTGCATTCATTTGATTTTTCTTGCTCATTTATGAATTTGACATCTTCTTTGGTCAGTGATAATCCCCATCAGGGAAAGTTTTCTGTTGATTTTTCATGTGCTTTCGACATCACGAAAACTGACATGGATGAGAAGATAGCTAAAGAAAGTGTAACTCAATCATAGTGTTCGATTGAGAGGAGGCGGAGTGAGTTGGCATAGGCAGTTGCTACCATAGATCAACACGAGTTGAATTCATTGTTCGAAGTAAAGGGAGGCTGTATAGCCAACCACATGGAGATGGAGCTATTGTAGATTGAAGAAAAGGGGATAATCTTTTCTCTCTTAAACTTAATAAATTGATTCCCTCTATTATGCAACCTCCTGTGATTGAGTTGAAACCCCTGCCCCTACCTTAAAGTACGCCTTCCTAGAGTCTAATGAGCGTTTACTTGTTATAATTGCCAATGCCCTATCTCACAATGAGGTAGAGAGATTCCTTGCTATTTTGGAGGAACATAAGAGGGCTATAGGGTGGACTTTGGCAGATATACCTGGAATATTCCCAACGATTTGCACACATAGGATTTTGTTGAGTGAGGGTTCAAAGTTTGTGAGGCAACCCTAAAGGAGACTAAACCCACTTATCTTAGATGTGGTTAAAAAAGAAATCAAAAAATTGTTGAGTGTTGGGATCATATATCCAATTTCTGATAGTGAGTGGGTCAGTCCAATACATGTGGTACCAAAAAAAAAGTGGGATAACAGTGGTCAAAAATGATAAGGATGAGCTTATTCCTACCAGAGTGCAGAATTTGTGGCGCGTGTGCATAGATTATAGACGAGTAAATGATACAACACGAAAAGATCATTTCCCTCTACCTTTCATTGACCAGATGCTAGAAAGACTTGCCGGCAAATCACATTATTGTTTTCTAGATGGTTTCTCTGGGTATTTTCAAGTACCTAATGCACTAGAAGACCAAGATAAAACTACCTTTACATGTCCTTTTAGTACCTTCGCTTATCGAAGGATGCCTTTTGGTTTATGTAACGCCCCAGGAACTTTCCAGCGTTATGTAATGGCTATTTTCTGTGAATTTTTAGAGAAATGCATGGAAGTTTTCATGGACAATTTCAAAGTTTTTGGTGATTCTTTCGATTCTTGCCCATCTAGTCTTGCACAAGTCTTGAAGAGATGCATTGAAAAGAATTTAATTTTGAACTTTGAAAAATGTCATTTCATGGTCAATGAAGGTATAGTGCTAGGTCATTTGATTTCTAGCAAAGGAATTGAAGTCGATAAAGCTAAGATTGAGGTTATATCTTCTTTGCCTTACCCTACTTATGTTAGAGATATAAGATAATTTTTGGGTCATGCAGGATTTGATAGACGGTTTATAAAAGATTTCATCAAAATTGCATTGCCTCTTTCCAAGCTTTTACAAAAGGATGCAAAATTTGAGTTTGATGATTCTTGCAGAAATGTTTTTAACAAATTGAAATCGAAACTCATTTCCCCTCCCATTTTAGCTGCTCCTTATTGGAAATTGCCTTTTGAGCTTTCATGTGATGCTTCTAATTGTGCTGCAGGAGCTATGTTGGGTCAACAGGAGGAGAAACTAGCAAGAGTTATTGCATATGGTTCGAAAACACTGGATCCAGCTCAAATCAACTATATTACAACTGAGAAAGAGATGTTTGTAGTAGTGTTTGCTTTAGAAAAATTCAGGCAATATCTATTGAACTCCCATGTGACCATTTATACTGATCATGCAGCTGTTTGATATCTCTTCAAGAAACCACAATCGATATTGAGATCAAGGATCGAGCTGGAGCAATAAACCATCTAGCTAACCATTTGAGTAGGCTTCCAGACGATACACAGGGAGTGTACTCTTCTGAGCTAACTTGTGACTCCTTTCTTAATTTAGTTTTATGTGCTTTAGTTTTTAAAGAACATTGGTATGCACATATAGTCAATTATCTCATGATTGGACTAACTGCTCCATTTATGTCTAAATAACAGGCCCAAAAGCTAAAGAGCAAAGCTCGAAATTTAATTTCTCATTCTCCTCATCTATGGAGGCTGTGCAGTGACCAGATAATCCGAAAATGCGTGCCTAGTGAAGAATTCGATGCTATAATTTCAGCTTGTCATTCAATGGTTTATGGTGGGCATTTCAGTGCAAGGAGAACATCTAGGAAAATTCCAGATTATGGTTTTTATTGGCCTACCCTTTTTAAGGATTCATTTACCTTTTATCAATCATGTGATAAATGTCAATGTTTTGGAGGATTAGGAAAACGACATGAAATGCCACAACCTTTATTATTTTGTGAAATCTTTAACGTATGAGGAGTCGATTTCATGGGTCCTTTCCCCCTATCTCTTGGCTTTGTGTACATCCTGTTAGTTGTCGACTATGTGTCTAAATGGATAGAGGTTGTTCCTACTAGAAAATACGATGCATAAATAGTGTCTAAATTTCTTAATTCAATTTTTTTTTGTCGATTTGGGATCCCTAAGGCTGTGGTTAGTGATAGAGGGACACATTTTTGTAATAGAGTCATTAGTAACCTATTTTCCAAATTTGGAGTAACTCGCAAAGACTTCACTACATACCATCCACAAACCAATGGTCAAGTTGAAGTTTCGAATAGAGAACTGAAGCACATCTTGGAGAAGATGGTAAAGCCATCAAAGAAGGATTGGAGCCTATGCCTAGAAGAAGCACTGTGGGCTTACCGAACTACCTACAAATCTACAATAGGCATGTACCCTTACCATTAAATCTATGGGAAGGCTTGTCATTTGCCGTTGGAGTTGGATCATAAAGCATATTGGGCAGTCAAGTGATGTAACATGGACTTGGAATCTTCTGGTATGGAAAGGAAGCTCCAATTGCAAAAATTAGAGGAGTGGAGGCTAGAGGCATGTGAGAATTCTCGCCTTTACAAGGAGAAAAGAAAGTTGATGCACGATAAGGTTCTTCAAAGGAAGAACTTCAAGGAAGGAGATAAAGTTCTGTTATTTAAAGCCCATTTCACTTTTAAGCATGGGAAGTTCAACACCCATTAAGATGGCCATACCTTACTAAGGTGCACAATTTTGGTATGGTGGAGCTTGTACATGAAGACTCTGGCACCACACACAAGGTGAATGGCCACCTACTGAAGCTTTACCATGAGAACCAGCAGCCTCCATAACCACTAGGTTGTTTCTTTCTTTCACTTGTCTACTTGCATTTGCCCTGTGCCTACTTATAATATATGTTGGTGTATTAGTTTGCTGAAGAAGTGTGGGGGAGAAACCATTTCAATAGGAAAATAACTTAGTTTTTAGTTTAATCAGTAGTTTTACATTTAAGTGAAATTCTTTTCTAAAGCTCTATCTCTTACCATTATTGATTGCCTCCTGAGCGTTATCTTCTAGTTACTCTCTATTTATATTCGTTATGCGATTGTGTTTTGATGACGAATGTGATTGTGCTTTGATTGTTTTTCATCATTGAGAACAATATGATGTTTCAATGTGGGGGATGTTTCCATTTGCAATTCTTGCTTATGCATTGTGCCTCATTTTTCGTCCATTTAATTGCTTGTGTGAGTCAATTGTGCATAATGTGCAAATTTTAAACTTGGTAATTAAGCCAAATCGCTTGTTTTCACATGTTTCTGTCATTTTTCGTTGCAGCGACCACTTTCTTCATATGGCGACATTGCGAAATGAATTTTTTGCCGTGATTACATTGCAGAAATGAATTTTTTGCCACGGTGAACTCTTGGTCTCGTCGCGGTGACGTTATACCTTTGTAGAAACTATTTTAAAATTGCCTCATTTCAATCATTCTCCCCAATTAGACTCTTTTCACTCTTGTATCTTGATGATTTTATAAGTTTCAAAGTGGTCCTTGTGTTCTTGAAAACACCATCTATGTTTTTAAATGATAGTCGATTTTGACTAATTTCATTTTCAATGTTTTCAACACAAAGTGAGGGTATGCTAACAAAGTAGCACTTTATGTTTTTAAACCTTGAGATTGTTAATTGAGATATTAACCTTGTTGGAAGGATATTTGGGCCTAAATTCTTTCATTGATGTGTGTATCTGCTTATTTCATATCTCTCTAGAACTTGTTTTAATTCTTAATCAAAACTTGATGAACTAGACTTTTGTTAACATGATAAAGGCATTCATTCAAAACCTTGTTGACCCAAACACAAACCCCATAAATATTTATCTATTGTTAGCCCCTTGAGCCATATTTTTTAGTACTTGCACACATATTCTTATGGTGTCAATAATTTATTTCTATTTTTTCTTCTAGTTATCTCAAGAAATTAGTTATTGAGAAAAGCCAATGAAAAAAAAATTCCAAAAAGAAAAAATATGTATATATATTCTCAAAAGAATTTTAAAAAAAGGTTAAGAAATAAATTATGTTGTCGTTTGTGTAAATATTGTCTTACAGTGGACATCTATTTCACAATTATGGTGCATGTACTCATATTTTTCCTTCTTTCGCCCATTCCATCCATTTCATCTAGCCTTTTCGTGCATTAAAACCTTGAAAAGTTCTCTTGATTTTTGAAATTATAGTTCTTGTAATGGAGAGGTAGAACTATCACAAGCTTATGGTATAGAATGGACTAAGCAGATTTTAGAGTGAAATTATCCCAAAAACAAGTGAGACGAGACCAAATACCTTGCCTTGAGTGAAATCTGTTTTGTTCAATCTTATGGATTAAATTCTTATAGTGTTTATTTTCTTGGCACTCTTTCAGTCTGCTTTGATTGATTTATGAGAAAGTGATTTTTACCAATTTCCTACTTTTATTGAAGCATGATCGAAATTTTCTTTTTCACTTGTGTCTTTTTGACTCTTATAAACTTTGTCCAGGGGTACAAAGGTCTAAGTGTGGGGGAATTTGATTGAGCCCAAGTTTATTATATAAATTGGCAACATTTTCATGACTTTTACTACACTTTTTGGCTCCTAATTCTAGATTTTATGCTTAAATTGACTCTCCAGTGTCTACCTTTATTTTATGTGGTTTGAGAGTAAAAATTGTCACAAATTAGTATTAATTGCACTAATTAATTTTCTAAGAACAATTGATACTGCAAACTACCATTCGTTCATTGTAGGAGACTCAAGGAGAAAGGAATCAAGAAGAAGATGTAGAGTTAAGGAAAGGCTGAAGTCAATTCAACAAGTGAACATGTGCAGCAGGAAGTTCGCCATAACGAAAAGGATGTGTTGCCACTGCGAAGTATGAAGAATTCCAAGCTAAAACTTTCGGGAAAAGTTCGCCGCGACGAAAATTAATTCTGTCACCGCGGCAAAAAAAACCAACAATGAAGCTAAAAATTTCGGGAAAAGTTCGTTGCAGCGAACTCATCCTATCGCCGCGGGGAATCTTCAAATACCTGAACCATTTTTAGGAAACTCACCCACTGTGAAACCCGATCCAATCCCACTCTCTTTTCAAAACCTACCATTTTAGGTTAAGAGAAGGCCGACAGAAAAAAAATAGACAACATATACAACACCCTCACTCTCTCTCAGCCTTCGGACACTCATCATCCACTCTCCTCCACATCATCGTCTACTCCTTGACCGATAACTGCTACCATAGATGCTTCTAGTGGGTTTCCAATTTTAAATTCTCCTGAAGTTATGCTTAGCTAGGCACCTTTTTCCTCTTAAAGATGTAGCAATGGCTATAGTTTATTTAGCTTCAAAGGGGAGTAGTTTATTCCATATTTAGCTACATTTTTATGAACTCCTAGGTTTAGGATTTGTAGATTGTAGTTGAATATTCTTGATTAGAGTTTAATCAAGTTTTGGACATGCAATGTGTTATTGGGATTTGTTAATGTAGAACATGGAACTTGAATATATGAAGTCTTATATATGTCTATTTGTGATTTGGTTAACTTTCTTTTATCTGCCTAGTGGTGTTTGACATTGAGAAATGACTTATTGCATTGACTTGCCCATTGCACATACTAACATTCAACAAGGTTTTAAGAAATGGAGTTCATTGATTAAAACCTTGGACTTAAAGAGTTCTTTAAGGTTTACAATTCAAAACTTAGTGACTCACTCCCATAAAAATTCATTTTGAACTATGATAGCCAAAGCTAACTTTCAAGAGGATACTATCATCATTTGATCCTTGTTTTTATCTTACTGTTTTAACTATTCCTAAAATCCAAAAAAATAATTTTCATTACATTTTTCTTATAATTCATTAAATTTTGACAAGGTTTCCAAAAATCAAAACCCCCTTTCCTTACTGATTAGCTTGCATTTCATGACACACAGGTTAGCTTAGATCCATACATTAGGTTCTGATTAAGTGAAACGACTTGAGGTTGCATTTTATACTGCAATCCTTGGAATTAAAATTTTTTATTTGACCTCCAAGGGTAAGAACAAAAGGCTTCGAATCAACTACCTCCTCACACTTAAATAACACATTGTCCTTAATGTGAAAAGGAGAACACCCAAAATGAAAAAACGATACAATGAAAAGCAAAACACAAAACATAAGAAGAATAATAGAAGAGATTAAAGGCAAGATGGGCTCATGGTGGTAGGGGTGATGGAGGTGGCCCATTTTTCCTCTCGTCCTTTGGTCCTCCAACAAGCTATGATGCATAACAAACCTTCAAATAACCTCAAAACACATCATATAACACCTAAACAATAAGAGATTGAAAGGCGAAATAACTTAAAACCCAATAAAAAAACAAACTAAACACTATCAATTCAAAGCAAAACCACACTAACACAAAAACAAGAAAATGAAAGACAAACATACTAAGTTACAATCATTAGCTTGACTATTCTATATGCAATCATGAAAGAGTGAGTGAAAGGAAAGAAAGTATTTTCCTTTCTTGTGAGAATAGCCCTCTAAAGTATAACTTGCACCTATGCCCAATAACCTTAAAAGTTTCACTCTTATCATTTTCCAACTCCAAAGCTCTATGGGAAAACAGTTGAATAACCTTGAAGGGGCCACTCCATTTTGAGTCAAGCTTTCTTGGAAATAAACAAAGTTGTGAATTGAACAAAAGCACTAAGTCCCCACTGTTGAATTCCTTCTTCTTGATGGGGGCTTAATGCCACTTCATAGTCTTGTCCTTCTACAACTTGGAATTTCATATGCATCATACCTTAACTCCTCTAATTCATCAAGTTGTAACAATATCTTCTCACCCACTAGCTTCTAATCCATGTTCAATTTTCTAATTACCTAATAGGCTCTATCCTCCAACACCAATGGTAAATGGAAAGCCTTGTCATACACAAGTCTATATGGTATTGTACCTATGGGAGTTTTGAAAGCCATCCTGTAAGCACACAATGTATCATATAGCTTGAAAGCCCAATCTTGTCTTGAAGTGTTCATTACCTTCTCCAAAATCTTCTTCAACTCTCTATTCACCACCTCTACTGGGCCACTCATTTGTGGGTAGTAAGGGGTTGCCACTCTATGATGAACATTATATCTTCTCAGAAGAGCCTTAAAGGGTTTGGTGCAAAAGTGACTCCCTCCATCACTTATGATAGCTCTAAACACCCCAAATCTAGTAAAGATATTCTTGATGAACCACTGCACCACCTTGCCATCATTTTTTGGAGTAGTTATTGCTTCAACTCACTTAGACACATAATCAACTCCAGCCAATATATAATAGTTACTTCGGAAAGATGGGAATGGTCCCATGAAATCGAAGCCCCACTCATCAAATATCTCCACTTCCATGATGTTTGAAAGTGTCATCTCATCTCTCTTCAAAATATTGCCCACTCATTGGCACCTATCACAATGCAATGCAAAATCTCAGGCATCCTTGAACAAGTTTAGCCAGTAGAATCCGCACTCTAAAATGCAAGCAACCATCTTGTTTGCTCCATAGTGTCCTACATAAATTAAACTATGACATTGAGTCAAAACTTTCGGCATTTCATCTTCAAGGACACACCTGCGAATCAAACTATCAACACATAATTTATATAACATTGAAATAAGAAATGTTTCCTTTATTGATGCAAGAGATTAAAGGGAAGAATACCACTTGAGAGATAATTGGCAATATCTACAAACTAAGGAAGAAAAGGATTTTCTATTATCATTAAGGCCTTGTTAGGAAAACGCTCTTCAATTTTCTCTTCCTCTTTAATTTGTGCCCCTTCAAGTCTTGATAGGTGGTCCGCTACAAGATTTTCTTCTCCTTTCTTGTTCTTAGTCTCAATGTTGAATTCTTAGAGCAGAAGCACCCATCAGATGAGCCTAACCTTGGCATCCTTCTTTGCAAAGAGATAATGCAACGTCATATGCTCTGTAAAAACAATAACTTGTAAGCCCAAAAGATAAGAACGAAAAATTTCACATGTAAGCACCACAACAAGCAACTCCTTCTTAGTAGTGGTGTATTTCAACTGTGCTCTCATCAAGGTCTTGCTAGCGTAGTAAATTGCATGTAGCCTCTTCTCCTTCCGTTGTCTAAGTGCACAACTAATGGCATGATTTCTCAAATCTCAAATCATCTCGAAAGGAAGTGACCAATCCGGTGATGTCAAAATAGGTGGTGTTTTAAGTGCCTTCTTTAACCTATTAAAAGCATCTAAACAATCATCATCAAACACAAAAGACACATCTTTAACTAACAAGTGAGTCAAGGGTCTAGCAATAAGAGAAAATTCCTTGATGAATTGTCTGTAAACCCTGCATGACCAAGGAATGCTCGGATGCCCTTGATGTTGGTAAGAAGTGGGAGCTTTTCAATCACTTCAATCTTAGCTCGATCTACCTCAATCCCCCTGTATGAGATCTTATGGCCCAAAATAACTCCCTCTTGGACCATGAAATGACGCTTCTCCCAATTCAAAACTAAATGAGACTCCTCACATCTTTGTAACACCCTATCTAAATTAAATAAACAATGATCAAAAGGGTCTCCAAAGATAAAGAAGTCATCCATAAATACCTCGATGAAGTCTTCATTCATATCCGCAAAGATGGCCAGCATGCACCTTTGGAATGTGGCTGGTGCATTGTAGAGACCAAAAAGTAGCCTCCGTTAAGTAAAAATCTCGTAAGGACAAGTGAAAGTAGTCTTCTCTTAGTTCTGTGGGTATATGAACCCGTAATTGTACCCTGAATATCCATCAAGAAAATAATAAAATGCATGGCCAGCCACCCTCTCAATCATTTGGTCATCAAAAGGTAATAGGAAATGGTCTTTCTTGGTGGCCAAATTGAGTTTCCTATAGTTAAAGCACACTCTCTAACCTGTGATGTTCCTAGTGGAAATCTTTTTACCTTTTTCCTTCTCCATCACTTTCATACCTCCCTTTTTAGACACTCATTGCACCGAACTCACCCACTTGCTATCTGAAATTGGGTATATAATACCTATATTTAAAAGTTTAACCACTTCCTTCTTAACAACCTTTTGCGTATTTGGATTTAACCTTCTTTGCCTCTCTCTCAGTATCTTGCATCCTTCTTCAAGGTTAATCCCATGCATCACCACATTGGGGCTAATCCCCCTAATATCATAAATTTGCCACCCTGTTGGCTCTCATCCTCTTCCTAATGATCTCTACCACTTTCTCTTCTTGTTCAAATTCCAATTGGTTGGAAATGATGATGGGTAGGGTGTGGCCCTTACCTAGAAATGTGTATCTCAGGTGGGAAGGTAAGGGTTTTAGTTCTACAGTGGGTGGCTTTACAATGGAGGGTGGTGTGGGTGTATCCGTTCTCTCTAACTTCTCTTACTTACCCTGCTCACACAATTCCTCTTTGCTCACACTTTCATCCCTATGCACTTCAACAACTTCCTTCACACAATCATCCACGACATCAATCTTCATACATGCACTTCCATCCACTAGTTTCTTCAAAGATTTTGTCATATTGAATTCAACCTACTCATCACCAATTCGTAAAACTAGTTTTCCTTCATGCATATCAACTAATGCCCTACCACTATTCATAAAGAGCCTACCCAAATTCAAAGGACAATTCCAATCTTCTTTAAAATCCAACACAAAAAAATCAACTGGAATTATAAATTTATCCACTTTTATCGGAATAGCTTCTACTACCCCAAATGGCCTCTTGATGGATTGATCTGTAAGTTGGATAAGCATGGATGTTGGCTTGATGTCTCTTGGATCCAATTTCATAAAAATAGACAAAGGCATCAAGTTAATACTTGCACCTAAATCACATTAGCATTTAGAAAATTCAAAATTACCAACAACATAAGGAATAGTAAAACTCTCTAGATCTTGTAGTTTTGAAGGCATTGTGCTTGTGACGATCGAACTACAATTCTCCATCAAGGTCAGTGTCTGATTTTCCTCCCAAGTGCATTTTTGCATCAATATGTCCTTAAGAAACTTCATAAATTTGGGCATACACTTCAATGTCTCCACCAAAGACAAATTAATCTGAAGCTTCTTCAACTTCTCTAAGAATTTGGAGAATTAAGTGTCTACTTGGACCACTTGTAGATATGGAATCTTAGGCTTGTAGGATGGCGGTGGCATATATGGGTTCTCTTATTCTTTCTCTTTTACCTTCTCTTCTTCTATCTCTTTGCCTTTAACTTTCTCCTTTTGTTGGCTATCCTTTTGCACACTTGGCTCCTCCAATTGCTTACCACACAGAAATGTGATTGCCTTGAGTTGTTCCTTTAGATTGGCCTCGGTGTTGCTTGGTAAGCTTCCTACATTGCTAGAAGACAAAGTATTAGCAAGTTGACCTGTTGGCCCCTGAATTCTTTTTATTTGATTAAGCATGATTAGATGAATTTTTAAGGTCTTGATAGATTTATGTATGTTGGGATTGTATTGACATGTTAATGTTAATAAGGTTAAATGGCATAAGTGATTAAATTGAAGTGTTAGAAGGGATAAGTTACATGAAGGGCATTTTGGGCATGACACTTAAGCATTTAAGTTCCTAGGCTTTTAAGTAAGGGCAATATGGACTTTTTAGCATCATTATTTGTAATTAAATTAATTAAATAAATATTTTTAAATATTTTTAAAATTAAAATATCTTCAAAGTTTATAAATTTCAGATAAAATTTGATTTAATAATTAAAAAATTTAAAATAAATATTAATTTATAAACAAAATGTTAATTTTAAATTATGTATTATAATTGTATTAGTAATATGTTAATGAATATTACATAAGAGATTTAAAATAAATTTATTTAATTAAAAATAATTTATCTTTAAATTTTATCTAATATGTGATTATTATCAGTGATAAAAATTAAAACTACATTGATATTAACAACCGAATAGGTTTTTATTTTATTTGAAAGAAAAGTAGAAACAGAAAACTATAACAGAAAACATAAATGAATCCAAATGACCCTTAATTAATAAATCTAACCTATATTCATTCCTTAAGTACTTTTTGCAAATTTTATTATCATCTTCTTCAATAGGTCAAACGAAAATTTCCACAATCTTTTTATGGTGAAAAATATCGTATAAAATATCTTGCTTTTGGTGAAGACAAACCCACAAAAAATCAATTTCATAACAATTAACCTAAGCAATGTAACAAATAACTAATTATAACTAATATCTCCTTTTTCTTGCTTATATTATTACAGTAGAACAATATTTGAACACAAAATGAATGTTCACATTTGGATGAGCTTAATGCTCAATCATCAGCTCATTAAAATTCAAAAAGATTATCCAACAATCAAATTGTGGATGATACATAACACTGAGACTTATAATTACTGAACAAACAAACTAGCCTTTAAAATGATTAATTTTTATCATATCACTCAACCTACATTTACCGATAAGTTATCCTATGGATCAATTGATAATGCATGTAACACTTACATACGCCCTAGAAGGATATGCAAATGCCAAACAAATCAGAACTAAAACATACTAAACATTTCAAAGCACTTATAGAAACTTAAGCAAACATACATTACATATTATTAGATGTTATTTTATAAACAAAACATATCATACATATTGTGCTTATCATAATACATGCCATAAATTCAAAAGCCAACCTGTATTAAGGTTATTACAAA
>JANITX010171033.1:0-12727 GCA_027564395.1 Erythroxylum ulei
ATTTGGAGGATAGAGAATGGAGTTGGAAGGCTGTTCAGTCTTGAATCTTCCCTCCCTCACTGATTGACTCCTCAGGGAAATGTCGAATAGTAGGGACAGCTGAAGGGTGAGATTCTTTCTTCAGCGGCGGATGGAAAGGCAATTCTAACGCAACTGTTAATGGCCGAGCCTCCTCTTCTTCTTGCTGCCTTACTTGCGATACTTTAGACTTTCTACAGCAAGAAAAGTGCTTGCATATAGTTGAAGGGCTTTTGCACATGAATCAGAAAAGGAAGAAGAAGCTGTTGAGTCAGATGTGGCATTATACTGTTTTCAAATAGAATCCCTAAAGAAAGCAATTCCTGTAAAGCTATCGTCATTACCATCGTTGCTATTTGAGCTGTTAGCGCAATTGAAGGAGAAGATGCTCTTACTTTTGTTTTCAGGAAGCTAGGGAGTCTTTGGTACTTCCAACCAATGAGAGTCATTTCACCGATAACCGATTTGAGGAAGAAGACCCCAACACCTCTATCGATTGACTATCTTGATGCGGAGGGGCCGCTTCTTCATGAACCAAAAGTTATAGTTTTCCTAAACCAACAGATCCTCTTTCTCACAGCATTTTCGGAGCAGGCTCCGTGCTTTAAATAAGTCTTTGATTCCTTCCAGACGGGTAAAAAGACATACCCACTACCCACCTACCTTTAGGGAATAATATGTGGGACGCGACCCTACTCCAGGGATACTAGACCTTTCAGTTGGGAGTCTTTTAGCACTCAATGCTGTCTGGCTCGTACCGATGTCATGAGTGTCTTATTTATGAAAGACAGAAGTGTGACAAGAAGTGCTGTAATGGTACGGGTTACAAACAGAACAGACATGCGCCAACTGAGGGGAATAACTAGTCAAGGTGCGACACACGCCAAAGATGGCGGCAAAAGACCTGTATTATTACCCGAAACAAACAACAAACAAAACATTATGAAGCGTATTGGTCTATCAGCTGTTCCCGAAGTTCTATCTAAAATAGAACAGAACTACGATGTATTTACTATAACTGATAAATTTCGTAATCTGTCTTTGAAAGATAGCAGTGCTAGTTCAAGTAATCATAGTTTTCTTTCTACTCTGACTCCTACTGCATCTCTTTTAGAAAGATTTAAGATTCGTACTAATCCATCGGCGTTTACTCGTAATGTTATTGAAATGACTAAAGCACCATTTTTTGATATAAAGAACCCTATTATTAATTTAACCGAAAAGGCAAACAATTATATGATGTCGATTGGCTTTCGCTTTATGCCAGGACAAGGGGAATTCTTAATAAAAGATCTCCGAGCTCCTGATACCTTAGTGGGTTTAAGAAAGTTAAAAGAAAGCCTAGGCTTATCGTTAACAAAAGGTAGTCTTAACAGCAATCCATTACTTAAGTTAAAGGGTATTTCTGACTCTGTTTCTAATAGTATGGAGTCGCTGGCATCTCGTGTCTTGGTTGAAGTAATTACATTTAATGAGGGGTATTATGGTCGATTCTTAATCCTGGTCCAAATGGGTATTGGTTGTACTGTATGGTATGGCTTCGTACCTGGCGATGGTATCAATATGCCAATTGAAGGATTAAATACCCTATTTAGTCCTATTGAGAATTATGATACTATCTTTACTAATCCTGATGCTCATGTTATACCGGGCTTTAATAAAATGACTTTAATTGAGGGCGTAAATAATCCAGCAGCACCGCTGTCACAGGCATTTGCTCAAGATAGGCCCTTCATGGATATGGATATTGAAATACCGGATTCTAATAAATCTATTATTATAGGTGTTAGCTTAGGACTAGCAGTTGCCATCTTATTTACATTTGGGATTAACCCATGCTGCGGAGAAGTTATAGTATGAAGATAAATATTATGATGAACAACCAATTGTTATATATTTCTTATTCTTTGTATCGGAACAACTCGAGGAATGCTATGCTTTTAAATGTGCCTATTTCCTATCATCCTCTTATCTATTTATTTAGGAGAAAGTATTCTACAGACAATAATTTACAATTACAGCTATCTAAGGATATACGTTATGTACATGATTACCTTAAAGCAGAGAATCTAATACCTAGTATTACACCTTTCCAATTGTCTATCATTCTACAAAAAATTGAAAACAGTTCTTACAAGGTTGGCCCGCTAGAGTACCTTACTTGTTTAGATGAAGATATGAATAAGCTTTTAAAAGATATATTACCTGATTATCCGGATATTCATATACATGTAAATAAAAGAAATCCAGAACGTATATTTATAATAAAGGCGTCCAATATTATGGATCAAATAGTATTAATGGGCCTGTCTGCTACTTTGCATCGTCTTATTTATGGTTCCTTGCCCCAAAATGGAATTCGACTAATGGATAGATTTCCTGCTTTTCTCCAGAGTCTTGAAGATATGAATAATGTTGATATGATGTATAAGGTTGATATGTCCGCATCAACATCAGTGATTACTAAAGCACTGGTTTTAAAAGCCGTTAAGCCTTTTGTTGGCGATAATGATTATGTATTTAGACTAGTAAGTTCTTTACTTGAGCTACCTATCTATACAAAGGATGGGGATAAAGTTTTAGTAGGGTCTGATGATATTCCTCCTCCTCTTGGAGAGGTCTCCAGATTGCTATTCAACTTTGTATTAATGGACTTATTTGATCGGGAGTTTGTCAAATGTTTTCCAGAAATAAGATTTAGACGATTTTCCCATGAGGTCTTCGTAGCAACTGCTGATATTTATGATGTCTTTTTCTCTGAAAAGAGTTGTTATGCTTTATTGGGGAAGATAGGTTTGAGAGGCGAAATCTATTCTATTTCGCGAGGGGGAGGGTACCTTACCTGTAGGTGTAACATTGAAAAGATATTATTTATTAATAATAGCAGTAAGGTCGTAATCAGTGACCCTTTCCCCATCTGGTATTAAAGCACATATGTACTTGGTGATTTCGTATGTCAAAATAGTCAGCATACGACCCTTATTGATAGGCTCTTCCCTCTGTTGTCACAAATCATTTGACTCAGCCGGGGGAGTGAACGAGATTCTGCTTCAAGTTACTAGAGTCAATTATCATAAACCAGCTCTTACAAAGCTTATGACTGCAAGAAAATCAATTGAGACCTTCACAAAGATGTTGGGAAATTCCCTAACAAAAGACCTTATTGAATTGATGCATTCAAACGCTAAAGAATGAAAGCAAGCAAGAGATAAAGATCTAGTTAGACTTGCCAGGTAAAACCTAAAAATTGCTGGAGAATCCTTGCTAATCCTCAATCCTCATCCAATCCAACTCAAGCACCAGCAAAGGGAAGAACTTCTAACTCGCTGGCAGGAAGAAGAGATTGCAACTTGAATTGCAACTCCCACTGGGTGCACCGCCACTAAGACTAGCTCCCCTAGAAGAAGATATCTATCTATTATCATTAGCCAGCCTTGAAGCAGGAAGTGTTTTACCTTTTCGCAAGCACTAAGTAAGCAAGCTACCTTAATGAAGTTCAGAAATTCCTTCTTTTTCCTTCTGTACTTTACTAAAAGTCTGGTTATATGATTGAGTACGAGATGTTCGAATAGTTCCGATTCAAAAGAAAGCAGTAATCAATGAATTCTGCACTTCCCGCCATAGGGAGAGGATTGGAACGGCTCAATCCGTTGCTTGTTCGCGCAGTAGTTTGATTGCTGGGGGTATGAATTCTTTCGAGTAGTCTAGTGACAGCAACAAATCATACTATAGGTATTCATCATACTCACGCAACAAAGTTCTGTTAGGTTCTTAGTAGCAGTCGGCGACCTTTTTCTATTTCCTCCTCACTCCTGGGCCTTTATCTAATGTTGTATATATATCTTTTATCCACAACCATTATCAGGGGGGCTTTTTATCCCGCGGCATCGTATCTGGATCTAATAGATCTCCATTGATATTATCTTCAGCCCTTTTAGCATTATTTTGCTCTAATGTATTATTATCTTCGGTATTATTTCCTTCTTCTACTCTCCGCTGGGCTATTATACCTCTTTCCTGTTCCAGCTTCTGTAATTTCTGAGAAAGAGCCGAATTCTCTTTTTCTAAAATAGCTGTTTTCCTTTTAAAACTTTCTAATAGTTTTGTTCCAATGTAATTTAGAGATGACAAGTCATTGATATCAAGTGGATCTGTACTTACATATTTACCTTTTTCATTAAAGAAAGGTATTCTCTTGGAGTTACTGAGAGTTCTAAGAGTGGTTGTACTCTCTTTCTTTTTAACCGAGAGTTCTTTCCAATCGGGTCGAAATTGATAAGTTACCTTCTTTATCAGACTTCGGGAAGGGTCGGCGTACTGTTCTTTATACCATTCTGGAGTTATAACATTTCTACCCGGTCCCTTGTACTTATAGACCTTCTTATTGCCATCTGACTCTTCTGTGGTATAGCTATAGCATTTAGGTGCTAAAAAGAATCCCTCCAAGATCTTATCTTCTAATTTAAATTTACCTAATACAGAAGAGGAAACATCTTCCTCCGGAAGTGGATTACCAAGGACAATAGAGTCGGTGTCTGTATATAAGCAGTCTTCTCTTGAAATATACTTGTACATATAGATCCTTGAGCCGGCAGTGATCGCTGCGGCTAGTTGTACCGCGGAGTTCTTCGGGGGGTCCCAATAAGAAGGCCCCTTACCCGGATTGGTTAGATAAGATACCATGTATAGATCCTCTCTAATAAAGACATCGTCTATAAACTCAGGGCGTCTAAATATACGGTCACGTTTAGATTTATTGCACATCTCGGTTTTTGTGCTTTGAGGATTGATGCCAAATCTACCATATAATGAGTTCATTAGTAATTTATATACAAAAGATAGGGCGTTATTTCCCTTCTTTTTAGCATTGGATCTGCTTTCAAAGAGAGAATTAATGTAGTCCTTGAATGGACTTTCCATCTCCTCGAAGAGGTATCCACAAATTGGTATTATAGTGTAGCCTATGTCTCTAGCATACTTGAGCTCCTCACTATAGTAAACCCCAACAAAGGTGCCTGTAGGAAAGATAAGAGTGCCATCCTTATTATCCCGATAGGGAAGAAATGGTTTCTTTATACTTTTTGGGCATTCTACATATGCTTCAATGAACCCAAACATGTTATCTAATGTCATATATTCTAAATCAGAATGCCAGACTGGTGTACCCCCAGGCATTGAGAATTCCTTCATAACAAAAGGATAGAGAGAGTTAACGTCATAATAGTATAAATTAGTACCGTATGGTAAGTATGCGTCGGTATGCCCACCGTAATATCCACGCCGAATAAATGTATCCTCATTCTGATTAGGGATGTGGATACGGTGCTTATTGTAATCGTAATATTTTTCACGAAATAGACTTAGAGCCAGTGAGGCTATTGTAAGCTTATTTACTATGTCTGCCTGGTAAGCCTTATAATATATGTCCTGGAAGGACTGCATAATTCCCCCTAGCAGAAGAATATCCTGCTCCATATACTCTAACAAACTCTCTTTCATAATACTAAGACTTTCAAGTCTTACATCCTCATAGGAAATAGATCCTTTAGAACCCAACTCAGGGCATAGATTCTTAGCAAGGTCATCTAGTTTGCCGGGGAGTAGATGTAAGGAGTCTCGGAATGTAAATAATAGCCTTTTTTTAGAATAGACAGCTACCTCGTAGAGTCTATTGTCTCTCATAAGGGGGGTGACCGTGTAATTAGGATGATATAATGCAAGGTGCTTAAGTAGGAAAATGCCATCGAATCGACCTAAATTATGAAAGTAGATTGTTTTAGCAGACCTATTTTGTCGAGTAATAGCCGCGACCCTAAAGATAAATGATTTGAGCATTTGGCAGCTCCTTTCTTCAAAGGTTGGGAAGATTCTTGAAGAGTAATCTTCGCTGAAGTAAGTATCGATCCTTTCACGCCTACTAACGGGAATCCCCGGATTAACAACCATGACACCGACCGCATAGGGTACATGTTGACTATTTTTGTTAATTATGGTCTCAGTATCGGCCACCAAGAACGGCCTCAGGGATATATTGCCCGATTTCCTTGGAACGGTTATATTCTTAGGGTACTTTCGAGAAGTAGAACTAAGACTTTTAACAGGTAAATTACTAATATCGATTTCTCCAGAAGATGGCTTAATGCATTCAGAGAGAGCCTCCTCTAGCAACTCCTCTTTTAAAGGTTGAAGAGGGCCGGGGATATTTTCTTCAAAATGTGCTCGAATAGCTATTCTAACAACCCCAAAACCGTCATAAATCTCTATTAATTTAAATATACTACTAAACACACTAGCATATATCTCTGACTTAGAAATAGGACTACCATCATCAAACGTTAAGGGAATAGACTGTTTATTTAGTGGTTTAGCGATATCACCTACTTCTCTATTTTTAAAATAGAATATGATATTAGCTTTCGCGTACCCTAATAAGACAGGATAAACATAGCTTACTAAGAGAGACATCACACTATGGCTGAGGAGGGCTGTATCCTGGACCGATACAGGTTCTCTATACTCCAAAGACGGAATTAGTAACTTAGGGTGAGGGAATATAAATTTTTTACTAGAATTGGACTGAATCCGGTTCAATAAGATAGATGTTGAAGTTGATCTAGTACGACTGTATGTCGTGTACGGAACATTATGCCTTACCCCATGGGTTTTAAATAACATTTTAATAATGTATACAATTTTCCCCAATCAGGGCATCTCTAAACCTATTCCATTTAAACAAATGATCATCAAATTTCTTATTAGATCCGCAGACCGCATTACAATAGAGTTGATATCTTTGTTTCAACTTATTGTTTATTTTTTTTAAACCAGCTGCATTCGTGACATCTTCTGGAGAAATGAGTCCAATTTTTAAGAACTCATCTAAAATAGGCTCTGGTATGATCCTTTCATCAAAAGACTTCAAATTGTAGCCTTTTACATTATTATAGAGGCCCTTCGCTATAGCCGGCTCCATAATATTTTTATAAATAAAGCGGTTAATGATTTTAAGAGGGGGCCCCATTTCCTTTATGACATGTAGATAGATTTTAGATATATATTTACAATAATGTATATTTGTTATGAAGTTGTCGTGCACTGTGTACAGAGGTATATTATATGAGTTCGCATAGAAGGCAATAGACATAGCAATTTGCGCGTCCTTTTGATGAATGAAGTTAACGAATGTGGATACCCCACTTTTCCTCTTATCCCGCTCTTTTGAGGGAAACGAGAGTGTGACATTATGGGCCTTTTTCAAGTAAGAGTTGAAGACTCTAACTGAGTGTTTTTCCATCTTTTTATAATCCTGGGATGTGCTAAAATATTCTGTGCTGTACAAGACTGGTCGATCTAGGTAAGAGCATACCCGACCTACCAGGCTGATCAGCTGGATAAACGAATACATAAAACTGTATTTTTCTTGCCAAAATTTGAAGCATAGAACCGACAGTATAGTACATTCTTTTGGCAAGAGATCTTGGCAAAGACTCACTATAAGATCCTTAGTTGTGCTATTAGCTGTTTTACCATATATAATTGGCATATATATTTGCTTAACTATACTCCTAGTTAGGACCCTATCCAAAATTGCGCATAGCTCAGGATTCTCCTCACTAAGAGAGTCTTTGATGAATGAAATTAATTCAATTCTCATGTGAGAATAGATGTCAAATATCTCACCGCTGCCGGTATCAAAAAGATTTGTTAGTTTCGCAAAATTCTTATCCAGGAGGAAATAAGCCATCAGTTGATATGCGCTAGCGCTAGCATCCTGAGTTACAGGAACACAATTATACAGATCAACGAAAGACATTAAATCCGATACTGATAATAAGAATAGGTAAATATTAGATAAATATTGGAATGGCCGTTTAGCCATCCGTGATTCTATCACTAAAGTCTTTAAATACGTTTTAAAATACGTTTTTAAGTTCTCTTTACACTCTAGATAAGGGATTAATTTATTCTTTATATCATTTAGAGCATCCTCCTCATATTTATATGATTGATAGAGGAATGCAGTTGCGGTTAGATACATCTTTATATAATTATTAATATCAGGGGAAGAATATTCTATATTATCTTTACAATCTATTAATAGTATACTTCGGGCTAAATCCCGCTCGTGGAAGTGAAAGATGCCGCTGCGATAGATTCGACCTCTGAAGTCAATAAATGCTGGAAAATATAAAGAATATCCAGAGTAGGCCTTTGCCAGATCTAAAATCGTACACTCATAACGTGCCCGCTGCATATTCTTTATTAATAGAGCGTACACATCACTAAATTTGTATATTGTTTGAATATCCTTATTCTTTTCAAAATGACTTCTAAGTTTCCTGGAGGCATGGGCTAGTATTACCTTTGAAAGAAATTCGGGCATCAAGTAGCCACATTCTTCTAATAATTCCCTATTTTCTAATATAAAATTAAGGAAATTACTATTTATTTTAAAGGATTGACGCTGTAAGCTACTGATGCTAGTACAAAACTTATTTTGCTTATTATGACTTTCTTGATACTTATTTTCACCGAAATAGATGAAGAAATTCTTCGCATCGGGAGAACTCATACTCCGTTGAGTGCTGTAGATTTGGCCCGTAGGGTTGCTTAAATAACCACCATATATATCAGATATATGTAACAACTTACGTTTCTGTTCAGGTTTGTGGGGCTCCCAATCTTTAGGTGGAAATACCATAGGTAGGTTTAACTTTATAGGAAGTAATGCGGGGTTAAACAAGCATTCGGCATATACTAAAGAGCTCCTATAGTAATTATGGCCCTTTTTTACAACATTTTTGACAACAGTCTTTGGACCACTATCATCAGAGAAATTTAATAAATCAACATTATATGTTACTAAGCGCAATAGACCACGACTCACTAAAAATTCAACTAATGCTGTACCAAAGGGATAAGCTTTAGTTTTAGATGCTTTAGTTCCTTTATCATCAGCATCCATACTTAGATTACATCCCCTACTATTATAATACAATGTTGACGATGAGGCATAATCCCTTACATTGCGTTCTATACGATCAACCAAACTAGCAAGACTGACAATATTTTCCAGATTAAACAGATGGCCTAGGGTGTGAACCAGTAGGCACTCAATGGAGTGCTCGCCTATCTCTACCAACAACGACTTATCACTTTCAGATAGTACACATCTTAGATTTTTTTTCTCCTCGTCGGATAGCTCTGAACCGCTGGTTTCTAGACTATCACCTCTTCGACTTTCTGCATAAATGGTCATTCTGCCGGGATATTCTTTATCCATAAGATACTTTCCACGAAGGCATTCCAGTTCAAAAACGAATAACTAATATTCGGCTAAACCTCGTGTTCCAACCAAGTCTTACAACCAATCGTATCATCCTGATCACTGATCAACGGGATCGGATCCTGGGTACAGAAAAGACCCTGAATAGCTTAGCTAAAGGCATCTTCCCACCTTTTATCCTCTCTGTAGCTACGCAGAGAGTCTTCTTCTATATGGCTAGCTCCAATTCCGTCTATTTGGAAATGGGCAAGATAAGCCCTTACTCGTGCTGCAATCAGGCTTGGCACCTTCCCTTATTCTCCTTCCTTTTGGTAGTGCTAAGTAATCGAAAATCTCCTATGGCTATTAAGGATCGCCTTTCACCTGTGTGATGCAATTCTTTAGCGGGGAAGTTTTCGTTAGCTGGTATAAGCCACCCTTCTGTATAACTTGCGCCGGGAAGGAATAGAAAGCGGGGAGAAGGTCTCAGTGTAGTCGATGTCCTCTTTCAGAGTGAACCCCTTGGCGACAAGCCTGGCCTTCTATCTCTCAATCTTGCCTTTTGATTCCCTATTGGTCTTATCAATTTACACCCTACGGGCTTGGCTCATTTTCTTTCTCTGGGTTTCAGAGTGAGTGGGTTAAGGAGCCTTTTTCCGCCTTTCGTCTTTCCAGTCAAGCAGTGGTTCCTGCTCTTGCCTCTCATGAATCTACTCGACCATTCCGGAATGAGTGAGCTTTTGTATCCGTATTGAAGAATCCGGTTATCGACTCGGCAGCTATGGAATCTAAGCCAATTGAATCAGCAACCGCTGGTACAGTAAGCGGTGTTCAAATAGCCGTTGTTGGGATCTTCTCCGCTGCTAGCTCTTCTTCTTACTAGGTTCTGCTTCCTCATAGTTCTCTTGAACATGATTCTCTCATACGCACTCCTATTAAAGGAGTTAGGAAGCCAAGATCTGATCTGAGTAGTTCTGGTAGCCAATGAGCGCTTGTCTGGTATCGAATGAGCTCAAGTAGTTGAGTAGCTAAAGGCTTTGGTTGCCTTAGAGGAAAGTCCTATCTTCGGATAGCTTCCTACAGACTTCTTCCCTTATTTATTGAAGTTCCTGGATTGTGTGAAATAAGAAAATAGGGTATTGACTTATTTATTAGCAGCTCAAGCTCCATTTCAAAGGTGAGGAGTGAACCTTCTGGCTGATTCAATATCACCGGAGTCTGCTCAGGGTTCCAAACCAGAAGCGAAGTTTCTTTTCTACGATACACTGGAATCGGGTCTATCTTAAGCGGGAAGAAAGCCTACCGACGGGTATGAAGGGATTCGGCATTCAAGAACTCCCTCCCAGCCATCCTATCTTGTGTAAAAATAGCTTTCAGGCCAGTACTCTTTCTCTCCTGGAAGCGAAGGCAGGAGCAAAGCCTATTGATTCACCTGTTTGCTAACCTACTTGTCGGCTACCCGCACTCTGTAACCAGAATAGGGCTCTGGAGTTCATACCACCCGGCGGTTCATCAGAAGTCTGGAAGGCGGCGCCTAAACTAGTCGGACTTGCTTGAATCGATACGCTTACCGGACTTCTCTGTCTATTCAATTGATTTTGTTGCAGACTCTTCCCCCGGCCCAGTAGTGGAGCTTGACCCTCGCCCTACGCCGATTGAGATCTTTCCTTGTGCGGTACAGGTAAATTTTGCTCTTGAGGGAATACCCGGTTCATCGGAACTTCAACCAGAAGAGGTAGGCTCGGGTTCCTGGTATAGGTATAAGAAAGCCAGTAGAGCTAAATAGAGGTAGACTTGACTTCTATGCGTACTGAGCTTCGGTGCTAATGCTTCCCGCAGGGATAAACTTTCTTAGTCAGACTTCCTTGATAGGTGAGACTTCCACGAAAGCACTTATTAGAAGAATCTTAGTATGCAAGGCCTTCGATCTAAAGGGAGCTTCGGTGTGTTCTTTGCTTTTATAGAAGATCCTCCGCTGCTGCTAAAGGAAATGGTTCTTAGGTCGGTGAAACTGTCCCTGTAGCTAAAGTCAAGCCAGTTCATTCATTCATGGCAATCGGTCTAGTAAGGAAGAAGTGAGCTGTAGCCTTAGTCTTAGTACGCGCACTAGAAGGGGCTACCGAATGCGCCAGTGAGACAATCAAATCTTATTTGTGTGCCGCGAAGGGCCTACCCCTTGAAAATGGAAGGGCATGGAGAAGCGGATTCCTACTTCTTAATAGAATAGCTTGATCGACCACCATCCTTATTGACCTTCCCTCGGGTTGGTATGCTTGTGTGTCAAGCAATCCTGCTTCGGTAGCAGACTTCGGTCAAGGAAATCGCTTCAAGCAATGGCTTTGGATCGACCTGACTTCTTAGAGAGGAAAGCCAGTGAATGAAATCCGTTGAAATAAGAAGTCTTTATGGCTCAAGCAGCTAGCGGACCTCCTTAATTGAGAAAGTCAAGCATGTCAGCACGCCCCCTACCTATGTAGTTGGCTTCCCGGTAGTTTGCGGGACGCTATTGGAATCGGTCTATCTAAATGGCCTATCTCCATATGTATTCTTGAAGTGCCTTTCTCATAGTTCCCTTCCCGGGCATTGATTGAGAGGGAATAGACTTCCCCACTGAACGAGGAAGGCAGCAATCTCCTTAAGATAGAAGGGCAATCCAAAAAAGAAGCGGCCAGAGGAGACATTCATTAATAACGGATCTCGACCCCTCACCCGTACTGATGGGTTCGTCGGGCTTTGATCCCATTCCGTTCCGAAGCGTTCTGCTCATTGAGTTTTGTAAAAGGTTCCGGTCTTTCTTCGGTGAATCTCGAGGTCTTTCTGATGGCTGCGCTCAGCCTAATGTTATCTACGTTGACCCTTCTCAGACTAGTTTACAACGGTTTTCAAAGCAAGAAGCAAGTGGAAAAACGGCTTGTTACAGTGAATCCGAAAGTAGGCATATCCGCTGTTGCATAGTTATATATTCCTCTAATCGCTAATCACTGTTGAGTGTGACTATCCCATCCTACATGGGTTTCAGGCTGAAAGAGGGCTTTCTGGCGAAAAGGAGGAAAGCATTGGTTTATGCCCACCCGGCTGAAAGGAGGCTTTCTGGCCGGTGAAAAAGAGGAGAGAAGGGGAGAAGGAGCTCAGAGCACTCTCAAGTGAGTTGGCAGGGACAGGGTCTTCTATCAGGACTCGCAGACAACTTCCAATGCCTTCCAGGCAGAATGAAAAAGCTATGGAAGGTCCAAAAGGGACTATCTTCATAGTAAAGAAGCTATCCTTTCTTGCGTCATCAGCTTGATATCAGAATCGCTGAACGTACAGCTTGTGGTACGGACTTCACGCGGGATGTTTCCGAGCTAGATTGCAAAACCGAAAGCCGGGGGAGGGGGTCTTAGCGAGTAAAACAAGAAGGAAGACAAACGGGGAATTTAGAGGGAGCGAAGTGAGTGAACGGTC